>JASDQU010739205.1:81726-97510 GCA_032191745.1 Picea mariana | reverse complement strand
TAGGCTCTAAAAATGCCCAATAACCCTTAAAAATGAGTTAATTACATTAAAAATGGGCTAAACATTATTAAAAAACCCAAAATTGGTTGAAAAACCACTTTATAACCATATAATAGTTACAAACGGGCTTAAGCCCCTTAGTCTTGGGCGCGCGCTCCTTTGGCAAGGTTATATGAACTCCATATGGCCAAGCTGGGCCCCTCTCCTCCTTTATGCGCATAATACCATACAATATAATTAATATTGTGGGTTTTAATAACATAAAATAATGTGGTGTATTGGTTACAGGACTAAAGTGAAGGCGCTTAGGCTTAGTGGTTGGTCATGGGTTCAAAACCCATGGACCCCAAATTTTTTTTAAACCTGCCACTTTGACTTTGATTGGGTGCCACGTGGCTGCCCATGACTGGGCCATGTGGCACTTTCCCATTCGACGGACAAATGCCACTTGTCAACCATTGACTGGTCCAATTGCTTGCCACATGTCTGTCCAATCATCAAAACCTGTCCAATCACCATCAACCAGAGAGTGCCACGTCATCTCCTGCACAGTCAGCATGATGACATCAGTGTTGACTTTTTGACCAGTTGACCTTTGACTTTTTACCTGTTTGGGCTTCCGATCAGAATGCGATAAATTTCGCATACGGAGTCCGTTTGACAAAGTAAATATACCACCGGAATTGGGAAGACGAGCCGGACGCAATGGTGTTGGTTTTGCCGGATTCTGAGTACTTTCATTTTTGAGCATTTTTCATGCCCTGACAGGCTTCTGAATCTGATTTCGGATCAGCCCATAATAAGAACCTTAATCTTAGCACTGAGGATTGGATAGAAAGATATATCTTCACCAATATATACAAGATATTCTTTGGAGGGATCCATCAGGAGCTATATGAGTGGCTAGCTAGATTAGCAGATACCCAGTTCGAGATCCGATCTAGACCTCCTGTGGTTTGGATGTCAGAGTTGATCAAGAAGATCAAGAGAGTTGAAAACACTGTATCATGAGCAGTAGATCAATGGTTTAATAGTACCATTGGAGGGTACATCATAGAGTTTTCTGTTGATAGAGTAGAATTGTATAACCAAGCTGAGAGATATTTTTTCAAGGGACCTCGAGGCAATTTTTTTCATTTTTTGAAGCTGAGAATCAAGATGTTATTGCATGAGAAGAACATCTTGAAGACACAATAGATTGGTTAGATCAAGAAAGGATAATATTCAAAAATTCGGACAACAACAACGACACAAAAGATGGACATATGCACAGTGGGAGAGTATTCAGAGAAGTTCATCTTGTGAACCTGATTAAGTAGAACTACAAGGAGGAAGGTTTCTACAGTGGAGAAGAAGCAAAACTGATAGACGAACAACATTCGGAACTCGCTAGGGAAGAGGAAGGAAAAGCTAAAGAGCTTCGCTGAAGAGAACTTAAAACCTTAGAAGCTACACAGACCATCGAAGTAAGTACTGTTATCCTTCCTGTTGATTCAATATTAAGCAACTAGAGTAATCCCAGTCACTAGAGTGTCTAGAGAATTGTCAATAGTAGTCCACTGCATATTCAGTCAGGAACCCTAGGAATATCTATGGCAGATGAGATGAGACTCCCTATCTTTAGGGGAGATGGATCTAAAGATCCTGATCAACACTGGTTTCTATGTGGAGCCGTATGGAACATTAAGAATGTCACAGATGAAGCTGTCAAAAGAACCCAGTTCAGTACAAGTCTGAGAGATCGCGCACTGAGTTGGTACATGAAACTTGTCCAAGGACTTGCACATCCTAAGCCATTGAATCATATCAAGAACACGCTGATTGAAGAATTCAAGAAACCTAATTCGGAGTCCCAATGTATCACAGAGCTGAAATAGATCAAGCAGAAGGTGGTAGAACCTGTTTAGGAGTTCGATCAGAGATTCAAGACCTTAACAGGCCGATTGACTTTTCAGATCCCAGACGAGCAAAACAAGGAATGGTTCATTGCTACCCTTCTAGCACACATAAGATTTCCCCTGATGCAACAAAAGATTGCTTCACAGGTTGAGGTGTTGGATATCACCATGAAGCTAGAATCAATCCTTATGGGAGAATCCAGCTCAGGTATGAGCCAGATCTTGAGTCAACTAACTAGTTTGTCTCTACATGTTGAAGATATGAAAAAACACAAGGGAAAAAATAAAAGATATGACATCTGGTGTGTCAGATGCATATTAGAAGGCCATGATAAGAAACACTACCCTCTCTTTAATGAATACCTGGCTTCTGGAGCTCCGAGCCCCTTGAAGCAAGTCACCTTACCCTGGTGCGAGGTATGCAAAAACAAACATCGTACTGGTGAGTGCTATTATATGCAAAAGTATGTTCAAACACCTAAAAATTTGTATTGTACATTCTGTAAGTCTGTAGGACATGATGTTAGGGATTGTAGGGCTTATGATCTCATGCATGAAAGGTCAAGAGACATATATAATATTCAAGGCGAAGTACAACAAGAAGGAAACACTACGCAGTATAAATCTCCTGGGAGAGGAAACTTCAATCCTCGTGGTGGATTCAGAGGAAGAGGACGAGGAGAAGGAATGGGTCGAGGCTGAGGAAAAATCATCTGTTATAACTGCGCACAACCAGGACACCTTGCAAGGGATTGTCAAAAACATTGTACCACTTGCAGCTACTGCAACTTGTTTGACCATGTTATAGAATATTGTCATGTGTTGCTAGCTAATCTTCAAGAAAGACGAGGACCTTAGTAGAACTCGCAAGTGCAATTGATGTATGCTGAACCTCACGGAGAAGACCCTAGAGTCACTGTTATAACCAGAGGAGGCACTATTATAGAAGATGAAAGAATAACCCAAGGGAAGATTACAGAAGACTCAGGGATCAGGAAAACTACAGAGAAGACACAAATGTTTGATGCAAGGAAAGAAAGACAGATGTTTGAGGAATCCAGAAAAGAATTCAGAGGAAACCAAGGATCTGCATCAAAGACAAGACCAGAAGTGAGAGAATATGGAGTGCCTTTGGCATTTGATCAGTCTTCTTCGCCAAAAGAAGGAAAAGAGGTAAGCAAGCTCATGGAATTTTTATACACTTGTATTAAGTTGGTTCATGAAAAAAGCACTGTACAAGAATTACAAAATTTAATCAGACAATATGAGATAGGAAATATAGACCCCTTACTGAATAGAGAAGTACACCAAATTGGTAAGAAGAGAAGGACAAATAAGGAATTACATTTGAATGCTCAAATAGGAGAGTATGAGATAGACTATGTAGTCCTCGACTTAGGGTCGTAGGTCAATGTCATGACAAAGCAAACCTGGGCACTGATGGGAAAATCGAAGTTGATCTATTCCCCTATTAGGATTAGGATGGCTAACCAGCAAACTGTCAGCCCATTTGGACGATTGGAGCATGTCTCTGTGGAAATTGATGGAGTAAGAACATTTGCAGACTTTGAGGTAATTGAAATAGTTGATGACAATTTCCCTTACCCTGCACTATTAGGAATTGATTGGGCCTTCAATAACTCTAATGTTGTTGACTTAAAGAAAAGACGTATGACTTTTGAAAGAGATGGCCTTAGGGTCATCGCACCTTTAGATCCAGATGAAGGTCAGCGGTACACATAACCCATCGGAGAAGAAGACCACACATATGTACTAGAAAACATATATAAACTAACATCCAAACAACAAGATTATATTAATCCTACAATCGATGGGAACCTTAGCTGGCGAAGTGATAGCGCATGCTCATCAGACTTAGGAGAAGCACTGGAGAACTAGCAGAACTAGATGTATGAAGTATCTGCAAGGAGATGTGCTAGATTAACTAGTGAAGTTCTCTGGATCGACACAACAGTAAGTAATTTACCCACATTTGATGGTCTGAATCTGTTAGAAGCCTTCCTATCAGAATTTGAAGAAAGTGTACCAACACAATAAAGATTGTTGGCAATGGATAAGGCCTTGAAATCCACACCAACAAGATGGTGGGGGACACACAAAAGTAATATTACAGATTGGGTACAATGTCGTACTTTGATGATAGCATGATTCTTAGCACAAGTAGAAGGCTGTGAAGTTCGCTACACAGGTTGAAGTTTCCCAAAGGACCATGTGCGAAGCTGTGAGGAAGCCTGGAGCAAAATTCCTCAAGAAAAATGGGTACACAGATTCATCAATACGTTGGACACGACACCTATCAACTGGTACCTTCAAGCAGAACTGCGCCTCATCACTACAGTTTGGAAAGGTATGACTCAGAATTTTGTAACCACCTTCTTATTTGGAATTTAATATCCTTCAATAGATCAAGCACTACAGGTTGTGAGACAGAAAGTATTCTAGGAGGTATCTAGCCTTTCCATAGAACAGGAAGAGGATGAATGGACTGCGCCTCTCCAGAAACTGCAAGGCTGTTACAATATCAATGCCCATGAAGATGATGATCTGAGGAAGGTAAACATCGTAGAAAAAAAGGGCCAAAGAGATGTGGAAGGACCAGGAGTTGATTTTCCATTCATTGGACAACCAATCAAAATCAAGAAAGTCAATATTGGAACAAAACAAACACCAAAGTTTGCAAATGTTTGAGATTATTGGGATGATGCTACCATTGATAAAATTACAGAGTTACTGCATGAATATCAAGAATTGTTTCCAACCAAGTTCACTGATACGAAGGGCATTAAAGGGCCTATGGGAGAGATGAGGATCCCTTTGAAGCCAGATGCTAGACTAGTCAAACAGAGACCTTACAGACTAAACCCTAAATATAAGGAGAAAGTGAAGATTGAGCTTGACAGAATGCTGGAAGCAGGAATTATAGAACCTGTCGAAAAGTGAAAGTGGATAAGGCCTATGGTGGTGCAAGATAAGAAAACAAGAGAAATCAAGATATGCGTAGATATCAGGAAGCTGAACGATGCTTGTTTGCATGATTCCTTCCCTACACCATTCACTAACGAAGTGTTAGATAATATGGGAGGCCAGGAAGTATATTCTTTTACAGATGGATTTTCAGGATACCATTAGATCCAGATTGCCAAGGAAGACCACCATAAGACCACATTTGCAACATAATGGGGATTCTACCAATATACAATGATCCCATTCGGATTGAAGAATGCCCCAATCATCTTTTCTAGGGTGGTGGTCGAAGCCTTCAAGGAATTTCTGCATAAATTTTTAGAAGCATACTTTGATGATTGGACTATTTTTAGCTTATTGAAAAATCACATTGAATGCTAAGGCTAATGTTGGATAAATGTAAGCAGTGTCAAATTGCTTTGAACCTGAAGAAATGTATTTTATTTTCACCATTTGGAGTTCTATTAGGTCATATTGTATGCAAGTAAGGATTCCTGGTAGATCCATCCAAGATTGCCATTATAGTTGATCTACCCCCTCCTACGTCAGTCAAATAGCTACGCATTGCATTGGGACACACAGGCTACTAAAAAAAGTTCATTAAGGGCTATGATCAGATTACAATGCCCATGAAGAAGTTGTTGAAGAAGGATTGTTAGTTTAGTTGGATAGAAGAATGCCAACAGAGCTTCGACACACTGAAATAGAAAACGGTTACTGCGCCCATTCTAGTTTTCCTAGATTGGACCATGGAGTTTCATGTGCATGCCAATGCATCATCCATCGCATTGGGAGATGTGCTAGCACAACTAGGAACAAGAGACATTGACCACCCGTTAGCCTTTGCTAGCAGGAAGCTATCTACAATTGATATTAATTATACCACTACTGAAAGAGAGGGATTAGCCATGGTGTATGCATTGCAGAAATTTTGCCACTATTTGTTGGGAGGACACTTTAAAATGTTTATTGATCACTCCACGCTGAAGTAACTAGTCAACAAGCCAGTGTTGAGGGGGAAGGATATGCATATGGCTTCTGCTATTTCAAGAATATGATTTTGAGATCATAGTACAACCAAGGAGAATGAACAAAGCTCTTGACCACTTATCAAGGTTGGAACATGGAGAAGAGCCAACTAGTTTAGAAGATGCACTACCGGATGCACAACTACTAGCCATTAGAAATATCGATGACCACTTTGTAGAGATAGTACAATTCCTATCAAAAGGAATGGCACCTGGTGATTATACAATTCCTCAGAAGAAACAACTAGTGGTGCACGCTGTAGATTTCTCACTTATCGTCGAACATCTATACAAGATGGGACCTCATGAGATATTGAGAAGGTCTGTTATGGAGGCAGAACGACCGCTCATCCTTGAGAAATATCATGAAGGCATCTCAGGAGGACATTATGCAAGGAAAACAACTGCGCAGAAGGTTCTTAGAACTGGCCTTTGGTGGCCTACCTTACACAAAGATGCTAAAGACTATTCCATAGCCTGCGATGTATGCCAGAGGGTTGGGAAACCATCCAGAAGAGATGAAATTCCATTAGCACCGTAGATGACCCTACAAGAATTTGAGAAATGGTCCATTGACTTTGTTGGACGTATAAATCCACCAGGAAAGCATACATGAGTAAGGTACATAATTACAACAAAAAAATACTTGATTAGATGGGCCGAAGCAAGAGAAGTCAAGGACTGTAGTGCAACTACATCTGCCCACTTCATATTTGATGACATCATAACCGGGTTTGGATACCCAAAGATCCTTATGAGTGATCAAGGAACACATTTCATCAATAAGATAGTTGAAGCCTTGATTGAAGAATTTGCAGTCCACCATTAGAAGAGAACACCATACCATCCTCAAGCAAATGGGATAGTTGAAGCATTCAAAAAGATCTTGGAAACAACACTAACCAAGATTTGCTGTGTGAACAGAAATGATTGGGATTTAAGAGTACCAGCAGTGTTATGGGCCTATAGAACCACTTGCAAGAAGTTAACAATGCAGACCCCCTTCAAGTTGGTATATGGTCTTGAAGTTGTTGTTCCAATGGAATATTTGGTACCAAGCCTGAGAATTGATGCCTTTACAGATATTGATGACCCCGACATTGTTCAAGAGAGGATTGCATAGTTGGTTGAATTGGAAGAAGACAGATTCATTGCAGGATTCCATCAGTAGGTTCAGAAGGAAAGAGAGAAGGCCTATCATGATAGGCACATCAAGAAGAAGGCATTAAAACAAGGTGATCTAGTACTGGTATATGACAACAAGTTCATAAAACATTCTGGGAAGTTCATAACACATTGGCTAGGGCCATACAAGATCGCTTATGTTACAGAGGGAGGAGTTGCAATTGAAGACTCTGAATGGAGAATGGAATGAAGGTTTAGTGAATGGGAGCCGACTGAAGTTGTACTATTACAACCAGCTGCCTCACAACTCTTAGTGAAAGCATGAATAAAAGGTTCTAGGTACTAGGTGCAGTTGAAACTGGGTACCAGAGACAGAAAAGACAGTCTGCACAAGGGATGGAGAGGAGGCAAAGAGAAGAACATAGAGGCTGCACTGCGCAGCCTAGAGTCAAAGTAAAACAAGAAGCTCAGATCCGAAGTGCCTCGGGACGAGTCACAGGTGAGTGTTGGGGGCTTGTTGGCCCTTGGTTATGGAAGTATGCGAAGATCAAGGAAGAAAAGGGAGAATGCGAACTGCGTGGAAGACACAGTGACTGTTATTGGGTCGAAGTGAACAAAAGAGTAGAAAAGATGGAGTGAAGCCCGAGAAAGAAAGCCATTGGATGAGGAGATCGGGGATGACAGATAAGCAAGGAAGAAGGATTGTGGACAACTCATCAAGCAGAAAAAGCCACCATTGGATGCTTTGGAGCACCGCGTGAGAAGAAAGGAAAGACAGGTTGGCAAAGCCCTGAAAATATGGGTCAAGTTGACCTAGGGTTTTAGACACCTAGGGTTTTGGTATCTAGGGTTTTGGACACCTAGGTTTCAACCTAAGGCTGTCAGTGAGCTATTGTAATGTATAAATACAGGTCTAAAGGGCCTAGTTTGGGTTGGTACTTTGGGTTGGTATGATATTTCTATTGATATAGTTGTATTGTTGATGTGAGTGAGTATTGTATTGAGAGAGAGAAGTGCTGAGAGTGAGAGCATTCTGGTATTGTAAGATCTTCAGCTGGGTATGAAGATCAACCCTGTAGCTGGGTGTGCAGGGAGGGGAGAGAAAGAGAGGAGAAGAGAAGATCTGCTAGATAAGAGCGTAGATAATAACTGTATGCTTTACCTTAATATATTATAGCATAGTTCTGTGGACGTAGCCCTAGAGAGAGGGTGAACCACGTATATTTTGTGTTGTGTGTGATTGATATTCTATCTCTGTCATTGGTATACTGTGATTGCATTACTACTTTAGATCTGATAAGTAGATGTGCAGAATAGATCTAAGTTGATAAGTGATATATGAATGCTATGCTATTCTTGTGTTAGATCCACTTGATATTCCCTTTGGTTTTAGACATCTCTGTCCTACAACCCCCTCATAACTGCTTCGGGTGAGACTGCATCTGCTTCGCAGGTGTTGCCAAAAGGGCCAATAGTTAGGGCTTGTTGGTGCACTCTTGGAGCTGAACCTTGGGTCTGCTTTTGTGCCAACACCTCCATAGTTGTGACAAAGTGATTATTACAGATCATGTAACCCCCATCATTCATCACTAGATCATGATTTTCTATGAAGGATATGGTAGTTACTTTTCTGAGTGCTAAATTATCATTCAAATCTATAGTAGCATGATGAATTGATTTTTATTCAACATAGATTCAACATTGTCTATTTTTTGGCACATGGGCAGACCTAGGGTTCAATGTTTCAACAATGCACCAACAAAACCCTAACTACCGGCCCTTTCGGTAACACCTGCAAAGCAGATGAAGTCTCATCCGAGGTAGAGGCAGGGGGGGTTGCAGGAATCAAGTGTCTACAACCTAGCCGAGACACAGATCTGTGATTACAACACCTTGACAGCGCACTTAGCCAACAATATGAATTAAGTTCTGATTCTTATTCACATCACAGATTAATCCTAAGTGTAGATCATTGCAGTAGTAATCAATATTAAGCACATCTAATCATTTAGCACATAACATTAGAGAAGATCTATCATTTATTCATATATCAAGCACTAAGCATCAATGGATCTACCTATGACACATCAAGAATAGTGCACTAAGAAAATATAACATAAACATCATGAACGCATTGCACAAAGAACAATAACACAAGATATACGTGGTTCACCCCAATGTGGGGCTACGTCCACCAACTCTTCTTCTTCTTTATTATTCCCTTCCAATCTTCTTACATGCACCAAGACACAAAGCCAACTCTGCAAAAGACAGGAGATCTGTGGACACCTCACTAGATCCTCCTTCTACGAATTGGATCAAAGTAGAAAGCCTTACAAAAATGCTTACACTTAGCTATGGAAGCCTTAACTCATTTGTGCACAAAGCCAACTAGCCATGCACTAAGCCGAACAATGACTAGTAATCTACCACTTGCACTAAGCCGATTCTAGTAACTGTAACTAATTATTACATTGCTTAGCTACTATTTATACATTACATAAAGGGGCCTAGACATGGGTAAACCCATGGGAAGACATCCCATACCCGTTACATAAACCCTAAAATCCTAAAAAGCCCACAAAATGGGCGAGATCCCATGATCTCTGCTTCGCCTGGGTGCTCCGTCTTTGACTAGCTTGTCGAAGTCCCAAAAACGGTCAAACATAACCAACATTTCCTCCAAACATGGTCGAGGGCCAACAAGCCCCCAACACTCACCTGTGACTCGTCCTGAGTCACTCCGATTTGGGAAACACTACTTCGAAGGCCTTGAGCTGCCTCAATTTACTGCTTCACCAGAGCCTCTTGCTTGACGAACTCTTGAATTACTTTCTCAGTGACAAGCCCTTCTAGGCATTGTTCCACTGTCATGACCACCTGTTCCAACTGTGATCCTTGTCCCTCGATCTCTTCTAAAAGTGTGCAGGCTTCATCCTACACCGACCGGAGTCTTTGTGCCACCTCCATAACTCTGCTCTGGATGGAAGTGAACTGCTGCTGCATTGTGCACTGTTCCTGTGGCATTTTCATTTTCTCAACTGCAGTAAGAAACTTCAGCTTTGCTTGCACGACAGAAGCCTGCTGCTTCGCCTCCCAAAGCTATGCCTCCAATCTCCTCAGCTTCAGATCTTCTGCAAAGTGCTCATAGGTCTGTGCAATTCGATCACTTAGTTTCTTACATTCTATGGCCAACGGCCTGATTCTTTGTACTACACTCCTGACAATTTTGTCCCTCTGATCTCTTACTTCTTGTGGAGTGCTAGGCACTGGTTGAATTTCTAACTCTGCTACTCTGGATTGAAGTTGCTGAATGGCCTCAACAAGCTTCCCCACTTGGCTCTCAGTTGTCTTTTCTTCCATATGTGCTAAGCCCGACGCAGAGCGAAGTGCTCTAGTCACTGCCTCTCTGACCATAGTCTGCTCTTCAAGCAGCTGGTCTTTCTCTTTATGGATTCTCTCTTTGTCCTCTTCGAACTTCGCCCAAAGGTCATCTTTCTCTTGCTGTGCAACCCAAAGTTTCTCTAAGGCCTCCTCCTTTTCTTTCCTCAAGGCCTCTGTGGCCTGCTCCTTTTCTTCCTGAACTTGACGAATTTGAATCTCTGTTGCATCTACTAATCTACATAGTTGGGTGGGCTCATCCCCCAATTATACACTTTTTGCTAAGGATGGCACAGTAGACACTGTGCGACTCGACTGGATGGCTTTCTGGATGTCTTTCAGTTCCTTCTCAATCCTGTCGTACATTGTTTCTTGCTTGGCTTCATGTCTCTACAGGATATCCTTTGAGGCATATTCGATAGCTGCGATGACGAGCTAGATATCATCCACTGTGAGGACGTTCTGTGACTGAGGCTCAGTGGCTTGAGATTTCTTCTGTGCTGAGGGTTTCTGGGGAGAACCCTTCCTTTTCTTGGACATTTTGGCCTCTGTAAGGGGATCCTTCGACGGTGTTACTTCGCCCTTATTTTGCTTGTATTCTTCCCCTTCCTCCTCTTGGTTTACTTGGGTGGCAGAGCTCGAACCCGACTCAAGACCTTTGGATAGGATCTCACTCCTCTGAAAATATCGTCTTAAGGAGAATTCTCGTGTTCATACCTTTTTAAATTGCAACTGGACATGTGATTACCCATGACGTTCTGTGGGTCATGCTTCTTGAATTCAATGCTAACTAGCTTTATTTCCTCCAAGGCCACGACCTCTAATTTAGAGTGATCGAAATCCAGTAGGGAAAATGTACCAATATGCAAGAGAAAAGAGGGCCATATATTTTTCTGTACCGCTTTGAGCTCCTTGCTAATCCCACCGAGCATAGTTTGTCGCACGACTTCTTGGCACACTAGTCGATCTGGTGAAAATTGTGGCAGAGTATATGGAGGAACTGAACAACCAAAAACCCTGATATAGGAGAATTATTCCTTGATATACCGGTCTGCTATTCTTCCTAGGTTAGCCACAATTTTGTCTAAAATTCTGGGAGGGTGGTAGCCATATATGGCGGTGTGCATTGACACCACTACCCATTTGCAGATCTCATAAAGGAAGTCATTTTTCTTTTCTTCCAAAATATTCGAATGATAGACATGTATAGGTTTGGTGCTATTTGGAGTCCAACTCCAGTCCATCAGCGGAAAAGGCGTCATGAAACAGACGATGACCATAATATAAGGCGACATGAAAAATTGGGCCAGTTTCTCTTTTTATCTCAGTGATTGATATCTTGAAATCTCTTGAACCAAGCTATTCGACACTATCTTTTCCTAGTCGAAAGAGTACCCTTCTGCTACTGAGTGTATAATAGGTACCCATGGTAGAAACAAATGGGCTGTGTTTCCTTCCCGTAGAGCCTACACATCACCATTGCTATGTACATTATCTATGGTTGTAGTGAGGCAACTGGGTATATACCATAGGAATCAGATCTGAATTTCTTAGGGCGAGAATACCGGTCTTTAATTAAATCAAAAAGATTTTTCCAGGATTGGTCGCATTCCTTCTTGTTAAACTCTACTAGGAAATTTGTGTTGTAAACGAAATTGGATACTGAAGACAATTTGTACATCACTTGCAGATGATCTGGCCTCAAAGACCCAATTACGACCTTCTGTGTATTGAAAATAGTTCTCATTGAGATATCTACATGGTCTAGTGCCCAACTGACCATATCGTCGTAGGGAAAGAGCCTAGGCCTTGTTGCTACCTTATGTAGCTCTGACCGAGCAGCAATTTTGTATTTGGTAGATAGGTCATCCTTCTCGTTATCGCTTGAATCATTCAGAGAATTTACCAGTTCATATTGTAGGATGTTGAATACCTGCTTCCAGGATTTGACGATGTCTATGCTTCTGGGCGAGGTATCAAAAAGAGCATCTATATTTTGGCTTGAACCTTCACTAGTTGCTTTAGTCGCTTTTCGCGGAGGCATGGTATCGGGTCTTAGAGTTCTGTTATCTGTTACAGATAATGAGAATGTAGAAGACCGATTATTTTGCTAAGCCAGCTCTGTGAAAACGAGAATGTAATTCAAAAATGAAAAAATCTTCTTTGCCTTAAGCGTATCAATCTGCATATACCTTCACTAACAATGCGTTTAATTCCTTTAGTGAAAAGATTTGGGTGATAAAGCAGGATCTTATTTGAAATCATTTCCCTAAATCAACTATTAATGCCATTAATGGTTGATATTTCATGATCTGGGAAAAGCATAGCTGAAATTTGAATTTAGTCGCATTTCAAATCAACGTAAACTTAATAGGAGATAAGATTGCTTAAAGTGTTAATAAATCAATTTTATCCTATTGATTAATCGTGTTCAACCTTAATCCATTTTGGGTTTTCAGACCTCGGGTTATCCCGTGTTGATTTAAGCTATGATCTCTGAATCACAAGTCGCGATTGATTAATTAACATTAATTATGCTTAACTTTTTGAATAATCACGATTAACTTCAAAAGTTTCGCGATTTCGCATATCAAGAATTTTGGTGGTTGCTCGAGGCAAGATCCCCGAAACGCGAAATCGCGATATAATTAATTAACCTTAATTTCTTTTAATCCTTTAATTAACATAGTTTTAAAGCTTAAGACAATTTCACGATTTCGTATATCGGGACTTTGGAGTCCTTACATGTTGGACTATTAATATCACGAAACCCTAAAACCCGACGTTTCGAAAGTAGCCTTTAGTGTTTTGACCTTTTAATGAGTGGGCGGCTCCATAACTTTGAGGATTTCAGATCGTGGGATTTGATGAAAGACTTCATCAACGGTGATATTCAAGTGCGCGTTTGTCCTTATTTAAATAGGAATGCAACTTATCTAAGTCTAAGGTTTAAAAAAAATATTTATGTTCCAACATAGGCTCCATCTAGGGATCACGTCTCCCTGCGAATCACGAAGAACAGTAGACCAAGTGCCTTTATTGGGTAAATGGATTCATTATTGCATTTTGTAGGACTTTTTCAGAAAAGGATCGTGCTGAGAAAAAGGGTTTCAACCATAACTTAGAAAACCTTTAAAACACATCAAATCATGACTTTTAGTTAGGCTATTTGAGATTTCTCTTTCCTGAAACTGTATTCAAATTTGCTTAAGCTAATCAAAACAACCTTAACTTATCTATCGAACTTTGTTCGATCTTATTCGTGTCAAGGCAAAGTGATTTTAAAGATTCGATTAAGGAGTCCTTAGTTGGCTTAGAAAGCATATCTTGTCGAGAGGAAGCCTAATTACCAGAGTACATTATAATACATGTATAACAGCCTTGCAAATATCATAGACATTGCTTCACTGCCAACGAGCCTATTCAATACCCCGGTGAATTTATCTAATTCCCAAATTGAATTTCCTTTCACCACTTCATTTTGTAATCTTGCATTTAAAAGCTTGAGATGAGGGCAGTCATTTAATGAATTTCTTTTTATCATCTCTTTTTTGGACGAGATGGGGGCAATCAACTTATATATATATATATATATATATATATATATATATATATATATATATATATATATATATATATATATATATATATATTAAAGAATGAAGTGGGAGCAATCAACTTGTATGTTATATACCAGGGATGACATCTGCTTATAATTTGGCAACAGAGGTCTGTTAACTCACTTTGATTACTCTGGGTTAATTTCCTTCCGACCTTCAAGACACCTTCGCCTACAAGGAAATTTTATACGAGAGATTTTTACTTTTCAGGGGGATTGCCTTGAGTGAAATCAATCAGTTTGAATCTGTTAGAAAAGCTAAAGTAGTTAGAATTAACCTAGACATACTTTCTTCCAGTTAAATTGAGAGGTGTGTATAAATATTCGCCTAACATTACTTTGAGACATGTTTCTCAGTTTTCAGAGTTAAGGAAAAATCTTCTTTCTGTGGGGACCAAGGGAGAAGATGAGAACCAAAGAGAACAAAAAATTTAAGATGGGTAGATTGGAAAAGTAAGAGTTCAACAGCTCTATTGTGAATAGGTTCAATCTTGCGCAAGCTTTTAAGTGATTCTCATACTTCTTTAAGCTCTTTTATTTATATTTCATTTTTTATTTAATTTTCATTTAATTTATTAAACATCATAGGAAAATTTTAAGATTAGTCTATAATTCTCATATTCCTCTTATCGTTGGCTAGGTGACAATATTCTTATGAATGAGACTTCTTTTTAGATTTAGCTAAATACCCTTGGAAATTTCAACTTAGTTTAGTAGGTTTTAGAAGCTCATACCTGAAAATTTCTTCACATTCTCAACTAAGCCGACTATTTATTTATCACCTGTTTTGGGAGCGTATCGCTATTCTAAAATATTTTTCTGATATTTCGACTGTCGGCCAGTATCCCGCGATAAAAATAAACATGAGAGTTGTTAGATACTTCTCAAAAGAAATAGTAACTATTACCTGTTTTTTTTTTTTTTTTTAAAACAACAAACGTGTTTGTATTTACAATGAAGTAGAAAATTACCAAAGAAATGGAAAATCATGAATCAAAGTAAATAAATCAAACCGGTATATACAGTGAGAGTTTGGAAACTGTTTATTGCATAAAATGCTTCAAGTAACACCTGTTTATAGGGGCATTAAGGATTTTCCCATCTAGATTTTCCAACAGAAATGATTTTTTCCCTTCAAAAGCTATGATCTTGAAGGGTCCACACCAGAT
Organism: Picea mariana; assembly: GCA_032191745.1. Classification (NCBI taxonomy): domain Eukaryota; kingdom Viridiplantae; phylum Streptophyta; class Pinopsida; order Pinales; family Pinaceae; genus Picea; species Picea mariana. The sequence goes on along the minus strand of JASDQU010739205.1, from coordinate 82,305 downwards.
ATGGTCGAATTTTCCATGTTTTCCCGAGTCTTCCTTCCTAGCATCCCACTTTAAAACTAGGTCACTGGGCAGGAATTCCCTATCTTTCGATTTTTGGTCGAACAGGGCTTTCATGTGATCTGGATTATTTTCGGCACGAAATGGGAGCGGAGATATAATAAAGAAATGCATAGAGATATCACAGATATTCAATAATATAACAGAAATATATCAGAGATGCAACCATAAACACAAATATACAGTAATATACAATTTCTATTAATGAAATAAATGTACAGAGACTGTAAAATACAGAGTGGAAGACTCGATAGAATGGTGGCAGCTTATCTCTGAGAAGAGATGTGACGGCTACTCACATTCACAAGAAGATGATTACAATGTGGCTCTGAAGGCCTTTTTATAATAAACCGGAATGCCAAAAACCCTAGACATCCAACAACCTAACCCTAGGAGATGAAGCGCCAAAAGTCATGTGGGCCTCGTTTGGGTAAGTTGGTGTGTCAACTTCCTGGGGTCGTAACTTTTGCATACGATATCTGCTTTAGGCGTGTGATAGATCGTTGGAAAGGTATCATCGAG
>JASDQU010739205.1:26490-81524 GCA_032191745.1 Picea mariana | reverse complement strand
GGATCAATCCTCCCTCCTTAAGAAGAAATGGTCTCCATTGCGTTGAGTTCCCGGGGGAGAAGGAAAAGCGTTTGTTGAATCTGCATCTTGGTGAGCTGCTTGTCTTGCTGGAGACGTCGCGCTGCTCAGTTTGTGGAATTCTATCACGAACCTGTTGAGGTTGAGGCTATTCAACAAGTTGAGATACATGAGAGGACGGTGTGCAGAAGGCATCTTTGTGCTTTGCTACAACCTTGTCAACCTGCTTCTGTTGGATAGAAGGTGATTGGGGCAAGGCTGTAGTGGTTGCAGTGTCCTTTTGTTCTCCTTTTGAACAGATTGTGAAGAAGCTAAATTTTGCAGTATGAGATACTACCTTGCGACACTTTTTAGGTGGAACAGTAGTCGAAACTACCTCTGGTATTCTGTACAGATGACCCACCAAAGTAACAATGACACTACGGGGTCGAGACTCATAAACAACATGGCGTCTCCACATATATGGTTGGCCCAAGAGAACATCACAAACATCCAGTGGGGAAACATCACATAATACCTCATCCTTGAAGGGTTGGATGCCGTATGATAATCGACATTGTTGGCTGACATGAAGATCTCGTCCTTGGTGAAGCCACCCAATGTTGTATGGCTGCGGGTGTGGTGTTGTCGACAATCCCAACTATTTGACGACCTCTGCTGAGATGAGGTTCTTTTGGCTTCCACTATCAACAATAAAATGCAGCGGGGTCCCTTTCACCCACATCTATGAATGAAAAAGGTGCTCCCCCTCTTCGGGATCTGTTGGTTCTTCTAGTTGAATTGCTGCGGTTGCGAAAATAACAATGGGGTCTGTGTCAATGATCTATCCTTTACCAATATTTTCAGAATCATATTCTGAATCAGGGTTTGGCTCCTTGTCTTTGATCTCGGCCACCAATGACTGTTTTGAATGACATTCATTGGTGTTTTGCCAGGGGCTTTTGTGGAAATCGCACCATTTTCTGGTGTCCTTCGTTGTCTTCCCGTGACCCTTCTTTTCCTGTGTCTTGGACAGGTTTTCAGGAGACTGTTTGTTAGGGCCATCTTTGTCATACTTCGGTTGTTGCAAATTTACATACCTGAACTCCCATTTGTTCTGGTGCTTAAATTTCTACTCAATTTTAAAAACATATCGATAAGCAACACCGAGTGATGAGATGTCCAGAAAATCCATTTCAGTCTGGATGTATCTGTGTAGAGCCCCACGGTATTTCAGAACCAAATGTCGCTCAGAGTCTTTGATACCTAGCTTGGTGTGCAATGGAAGGTATTGGTGGACTCCAAAACTGCTTGGTCCCTCTCTTGCCGCAGTGTGGTCCATCTCATGTACTGCTCCTCATGGTTTCCAATAGGGTAATACTGTTCCTTTACCGCATCCACAAAAAAATCCCAAGTGGGATCGACCCCATATATTCCAGACTCCTCTATGGAACTATGCTCCCAGTAATTTTCCCACCAATGTTTGACATGGGGGAGAGCCTTAAGGAGTGCGAAGGTGATCTTTTCCTTGTCGGAAAAATTATGAACAGAGAAATAACCTTCTAGCAGATTTAACCATTTATCTAGGTCATCTGCATCTATTTTACCTTCAAATACAGGAATATCAAAATTAACCTGTACCTTGAAAGGTGAGGTGCCTCCAAAGTGGCCGCTTGATGAAGATGTGCCTGATGATATCGACAGGTGTTGAAGGATGTGGGAAAAATTCTCCATCATTTCGTCCCTTTGTCGCGTGAGAGCTTGCTCAAGCAACAGATTGATAGGATCGTCTGCTCCGTCGTTTTTCTTTTCTTTCGCCATTGAGGGTTTCTTGGTTGTGCGAGAGCAATTGTCTTCAAGAGAGACAAGATAGAGACTCAACTTGCTATACTCAGACCTCGTTGGGGACATGCACTGAAAAAACGATCAAGAGCAGCCTGCTCTGATACCACTGATCTAGATTATTTTCGGCACGAAATGCGAGCAGAGATATAATAAAGAAATGCACAGAGATATCACAGATATTCAATAACATAACAGAAATATATCAGAGATGCAACCATAAACACAGATATACAGTAATACACGATTTCTATTAATGAAATAAATGTACAGAGATTGTAAAATACAGAGTGGAAGACTCGATAGAATGGTGGCAGCTTATCTCTTAGAAGAGATGTGACAGCTACTCGCATTCGCAAGAAGATGATTATAATGAGGCTCTGAAGGCCTTTTTACAATAAACCGGAATGCCAAAAACCCTAGACATCCAACAACCTAACCCTAGGAGATGAAGCTCCAAAAGTCATGTGGGCCCCGTTTGGGTAAGTTGGTGCGTCAACTTCCCGGGTCGTAACTTTTGCATACGATCTCCACTTTAGGCGTGTGATAGATCGTTGGAAAGGTATCATCGAGGAGATTCATTTTGGGGGCTCAATGATGCATTCACATATCATTGAGAACCTCTATCTCTAAAAACCTTCATTTAGGCCCTCAAAATGGCCCCGAAAGTTAAAACCTGCTAAAAATAGTAAATTGCCAAAATTGCCAGAAAGCTGTTTTGAGCCAGTTGGAAAAGGTGGGTGGCCACCGATATCCACCTGGATCAATCCTCCCTCCTTAGGAAGCAACGATCTCCATTGCGTTGAGTTCCTGGGGGAGAAGGAAAAGCGTTTATTGAATCTGCATATTGGTGAGCTGCTTGTCTTGTTGGAGACGTCGCGCAGCTCAGTTTGTGGAATTCTATCACGAACCTATTGAGGTTGAGGCTGTTCAACAAGTCGAGATACATGAGAGGACGGTGTGCAGAAGGAATCTTTTCGCTTTGCTACAACCTTGTCGACCTGATTCTATTGGATAGAAGGTGCTTGGGGCAAGGCTGTAGTGGTTGCAGTGTCCTTTTGTTCTCCTTTTGAACAGATTGTGAAGAAGCTGAATTTTGCAGTATGAGATACTACCTTGCGACACTTTTTAGGTGGAATAGTAGTCAGAACTACCTCTGGTATTCTGTAGAGATGACCCCCCAATGTAACAATGACACTACGGGGTTGAGACTCATAAACATCATGGCGTCTCCACATATATGGTTGGCCCAAGAGAACATCACAGACATCCAATGGGGCAACATCACATAATACCTCATCCTTGAAGGGTTGGTTGCCATATGATAATCGACACTGTTGGCTGACATGAAGATCTCATCCTTGGTGAAGATTTTGGGGGCTCAATTATGCCTTCGACTATCATTGAGAACCTCGATCTCGAAAAAGCTTCATTTAGGCCCTCAAAATGGCCCCGGAAGTTAAAACCTGCTAAAAATAGTAAATTGCCAAAATTGCCAGAAAGCTGTTTTGAGTCAGTTGGAAAAGGTGGGTGGCCACCGATATCTACTTGGATCATCATGTTATCTTGATATTTCTGGAGTTCCCATCTACTTCAACCCTATTTTGCTGGACTTCAATCAATTGATTTGTTCTCCTGGTGACATGATTTGGCTCTTCCTTGGCATCTTGCCAGAGTTTCATTATGGGCAGAGCAAGATTTATGGGGAGGAAAACATCGGTACAATATACCATTTGAAAAGGAGACATTTCGATTGATCTTTTAGTGCCTATCCGATTAGCCCACAAAGCATATTTCAAATGTACATGCCAGGCTTTCTTATTTTCAGTCAACACTTTTTTAATTATGTGATTAGACTCTTGTTTTAGGATTTGGCTAACCCATTTCCCTGAGGATAATAGGCTGTGGAATGCCCTAGTAAAATGTTGTACTTCTGACAGAAACTTACCAAAGCCATGGACTTGAAATCTTGGGCATTATCAGTAACTATCTTCCAAGGACAGCCAAACCTCGACAAAATGTTTCTTCCAAGAAATCGATCACCACTGTATCTGTTGCGTTTCACGTCAGAATAACCTCTACCCATTTGGTGAAATAGTCAGTAGCGGTCAAAATACACTTATGTTGTGCACTTGAATGTGGATGTGTTTCATTGATGAAATCTAAACCCCATTGCTGAAACAGATCTTCTGTTTTGACTGGGACCAAAGGTAGTGCGGGAATATTTTGCTTGCCTGAAAATAGTTGACAGGGGTTATAGGCTCTGACTTTGGAATTCACATCGGTAAATAGTTTCGGCCAATAATATCTAGCTCTCAGGATTTTATATGCCATCACTCTCCATGCATGATGCCCTCCACACAGTCCTTCATGGAATTCGTTTATTACCTTCTCCGTTTCAGATTCTACTAGACAACTTAGTAAGAAACCCAGAGGATTCTTCCCATATAGTTGACTGTCCATGATATAATATTTTACTGCGTGCAACTTCAATGTTCTAGATTTGGAAGGAGTCATACTGCTCTGACACTGCAGAGTGAGAAGGTAGGAAACTATGTCTTTATACCAAGCCGAAGAAGAGAATTTCTCTTGTATTTGAGTCGTAGGTATCTGGTTGTCGAACTCTTCGATATCTAGAAGCTCTTCATAGGATTGTAAATGATTTATGCCAAGTCCCCAGAAATTTGATTCGGCTAGTAATTTAGCCAAACCCTGACGTTTGACTAGTTTGGTCGGCTTTACTTCTAGGTCAAATTCTTGAATCTTGGCTAACGATCTGCCTCTTTTCCCGTCACTATCTGGTTGAACCAATATGTCCTTGACAACGCTGGTTGGTACATAGGCGATTACCTTAGAGTGTAGCACATAAATTCTGAAATCTTTGAGAGCTTTCACCATTGCATATGCTTGCTTTTCTAATATATTGTATCTTAGTTCAACATCTCTGAGACTTTTACTAAAGAACGCTATTGGCTGCTCAAAACGTTCACCTATAACGTTCTTGATATGTTCGAATGATGCCTTGGCTTCAGTTGTCCATTTAACTTTGCTATCCTTCTTGAGCATATCTGTAATCAATTTTACAATTTCAACGAAGTTTGGGATAAATCTTCTTAAAAATTATTTTTTCCTAAAAATGATTGAATCTCTTTTCTATTCCTAGGAATATTTATTGTATCTATAGCTTCAACCCTTTTTGGGTCGATTTTAATTCCATCTGTAGATACTATGTGGCCTAAGAGCTTACCTTCCTGCATAGCAAAATGAAATTTCTTGGGGTTTAGAGACAAACTAAATTTTCGACATTTCTCAAGCAAACTAAATGTTTGCTTGAGGTGCACTAGGTGTTCTGCATCAGATTTAGAAAATACCGTTAGATCATGAAGATAAATCACTATGAACTTATCTCTCTCGCTGACAAAGGCGATGTCCATGGCTCGCTGGAATGTAGCTCTTGTGTTCATCAGTCCGAATGGCATTTTGTCATACATGAAGGTACCCCATTGGGTGGTGAACACGGTTTTTAACTTATCATCCTCATGGAATGCAATTTGATTATAGCCTGAGAAGTCGTCGATCATGGACATTCTGTTTTCCCCAACCACTTTTTTCAACATGTGGTCCATTTTGGGTAATGGATAATTATCTTTGAGGGACGATTTGTTTAAATTTATGAAATCTACACACAGTCTAATTTCACCATTTTTATTTCTTACTGGGACCAGGTTGTCTACCCACTCGGAGTATCTGAGTGGAACAATGATTTTAGCATCCATGATCTTCTTTACCTCCTTTTATATCACATGAAGTAGTATGGTATTTATCTGTTTGAGCTTCTGCCTGAATGGCTTAAAACCCTACTTTAGGGGAATTTTGTGTTCGATTACAGTGGTATCATAGGTTCTTAATTCATCATAGGACCAGGCGAAAACATCCTTGTACTTCTTGATTAACTCGACATCTTTTCTTTTTATTTCAGGGGGAAGGTATTTATATATTTTTACCATTATAGGAGTTTCCTTGGTGCCTATATTACAATCTTCAACCTCTTCAGGCTGAGGCTGACTTCAAGGGAATATCATCATGATCGAATAATCTCTCCAAAGGAATTAGACCTTTAGGGATATGATTATTTTTCAGTATCAACATACGATGATTAGCGATCTTATCTCGGAACTCCTGAGGATCCTCACCTTCATGCATTATCCAAGCAGGGTCGTTTTGATTTTCCTGGTCAATATGTGTTTCAGAAAATTCGTCCACCATTTCTAGGAATTGTCTGATTTGCTCATCATCTTTGAAGACCTACCAGTGTTGTATATTGTTTGGTATTGAGGGTCCGTGCCTCATTTCTATGTGATACTTCAGTTTGAGAACAGTAGGAGGTACAAACGTTGCGACCGCTTTGGCCAATGAATCTGCCTATTGATTTTAGGTTCTTGGGATGTGATGAATATTAAACAATGAGAAAAAGTTTTCAATCAGGTCCCAGGCACAATTTATGTAAGACCTCAACCTTGGGTTTTTGTCCTGATATCGCTGCTTTATCTGCTTTATAATTAATTCTACATTTCCATACACTACCAGATTTTCAATCTTCAACTTTCTGGCAACCTCTAATCCTAAAATCAAGGCTTCGTATTCACATACATTATTGGTGTAATCGATGTCCAATTGTAATCTGTAATATAAAGGGATCATAAACTCGTCTCCAGGTGCCACAAACAACACTCCAACTCCTGCTCCTTCACAAGACGAAGCACCATTGAAATACATTTTCCAAACTCTAGTACTATTTGCATTTTTATTTGTTTTTTCTATTTTTTCTTTTTCTATACAATTTTCTTCTATACATTCATCTACATCATCATCAATCAATAATATACAGTTTCCTAAATCCTGATTTGTGACATAAACATGATAATTAATCGGATTCAACAAATCACTTACTGTATATGCCAACCTTGTTTCTCTGTACAGGCGGGTGAACTGTCCGTCGAATATCGGGATTGTAGCGTATGTCATATCGAGTTGAAGGGATCCTCCAAATTTGGTACCCCAAGACCTGGAAAACAACATGCCTTACTTTGGAGGGATATCAACAACAACCACATCCATCATAACACTTTTTACCGAAATCTGTGCAAGATTAACTACTAAATATTTAATCATACCCACACATTTAACTTTTCTCGAATCAAAAGAATATAGATCTCCATATGGTCTGGTAATTTCAAGACCAATTCTACCCATAATAGCTTTGGGCATCACATTGTGGGAGGCTCCAGAGTCCAACATGCAGTTATGGAGCAGATGATCATGCACAGTCAGCATAATGTAGAAAGGGGCGACAAAATCTCTGGCATTCTCAAAATGCGGACCAAACATTATAGTTGTATTATCATCTTCTAAATTTATAACATCCGCATGACTTTCGGCATCAATAAAATTTATCATTTTAGCGATTTGTTTTCTATATTTAGGGTTTTTGGCCAATTCAACCAGGGGCACACAGATCTTGATTTTGTTAATTTCGTTCTCTAAACTAAAAATTCCTGTTGCCTTTTCGACTTCTCTGGTCGAGGTTTCCATCTCCCTTTTTTTTTTCTTCGAATTATTAGTTTGTGTTGCTTTTGTTTCAACTATTTTTGTCTCGTTAATCTGTGTTTTAGCTTCCCTTGTTTTAGTATTCTATGTTTCAACTTCTTTGTTTTGGTAGTCTGCATTTCAGCTGCTTTTGTTTTGGCAGTCTGTATTTCAGCTGCTAGTTGAGCTACCTCATTCGCTTTACTTCTTGACAAGATTTTCTTCGGTTGTGAAGTTGCGATATTTCTATCTCTGGGCCTTAAATTATACTTCTGTTGAAGCTCAATCATTATATTGTCGACAATTCCTTTATAAGCAGAATCTCCTCTAATATTTATGCTATCATCATTATTAGAGCAATATTCTATGTTTAAAGACATTTCATAATCCTTCCTCGTAAAATAAGGCTCTTGACAATCATCGCCAAGATTATTCATATCTTCCTCTAACTCAAAGTTTCGCAGGTCATCTCCTCCTATAAAATTTTAGTTTTTAAAGGGGGTATGAATTTTTTGATCTTCATTTTTAATTGGCCTTGATGTGTTTGAGGGTTGGGATTCCTCTTGAAATATTTTCTAACGAAATGATCCATTTTAGATTGATCCAATTCCATTTTCGAGATTTTATTAGATAATTCTTTGATTATTTTTGCCATGTCATCCATCTTGTCTTCCGTAGACCTCCCATATCCAAAAGGTCCTGCTTGTTCTCTGAATCGTCTAGTTTCTTTATTTCCCATTTCGATTTTGGATTTTAACTTTCCCGATGCCATCATGTTTGACTCTATTTCTATAGCATCGTCCTGCATTCTTGTGAGGTCGAAAGATCTCCTTTCCCTCAACAGTAAAGCAAAGTTGGGCTCGAAATCCCCTATGAAAGTCACCTTTGCTGCCGGTTGTGAAGGTTTAACTTCGACTGGAATTTTTTTATAAAGTTTATTAAATCTCTGAGTGAATTCGAGAACTGTTTCTGAATTTTTCTTTCTTAAATCTCTAAACTCAGTTAAATAATAAATTTGATCTTTCCTCTCTCCCCATTGTCTGAGAAAGGCATTTTCTAAGTCGTCGTATGTTCCTATAGAACCTGCTGGTAGCCCTCGGAACCAGGTTCTCACCTTTCCTTTGAAAGTTTGAACTAGGAGTCTTGAATAAACATCCTTGTGCTCAAGTCCAAGGATATCGGCAAATTGATTGAAAAAATTTATGTGTTTAGTGGCCGTTAAGTCTCCCTCTCCTGTGAACTTGGAAGGTTTTTCATATAGTTTTCGGGTAAATCGCGGAGAGGAACTGGGAGGACTAAAGGAACATTCCTTGCAACTAATTTAGCAAAAATTATAGGAGGTGGGGGTGGTCCTTGAACGCCTCCTCCTCCCCCTCCAACACCTAACCCTCCTCCACCTTCGACACCACCTTTGACACCACCTTCGACACCACCTCCTCCGGCAACAACCATTGATAATCTAGGGGGTGAAACTTGGATATTATAGAGAGGATTTTCAAAGATGTGTACTGACCTTTGGGCTACTTCAGGATGAAGCAAAAAAGGTTCTAAGAACTGATCGTTAGGAGATAGAAAGTCGAAAAAGGGGGGAAAAGAGAGATAAGGACTAGGTTCTTCGGACTTGCAGGATATATAAATAGGGGATCCAACAGGAGTTGAATCAAAGTGTAAGATATGTTCTTCGAAGCTTCGGGAAGCTGGAAATTTTATTTCAGGGATTGATGGAATATGAATCAAAGTAGGTATCGATATGGGTCTTTTTCCTTTATTAGAAAATGAGGCAATTGAATCAGTTTTATTCTTTATCTTGGGTAAAACCAAACCAGGGTTTATGATTTCAGCTTCAACTCTATCAGCCGATGTTTCTCTGAAATAGATTTGAGTGGAAACTTCTTACATAGTTAGTTGCTCAAAAGGAACGTTACTATTAGACTGTGTGGGTTTGGGTTGATAAACCTTACTTATAGAAGTAGTGGTATGCTTAAGGTATCCCTTTGGTTTTAAAATTTTTTCAGGGTTGGATACGGGCGTGGTATGCTTGTCATCCAACTTTTCTGGTATTCCTTCGATTGGATGCCATTTTATTAGTGGTGGAGTCTCCAAGTGAAAATTTGAAAAAAGCCTTAATACTGTATTCTATCTTTGTTCACTATCAAAGAAAGAAACTTACCATGTCGTTCTCCCAGGGAAAAATGACTTCGTCTCTCCATCCCCGACAACGATGCCAAAAAGATGTTGTTCCTGAGATTAAACTTAAGGCTCAAAGAATAATGCCAGGCATCGAGAATTAAGGAAAGCTAATTTTAAAAGTGATTTTTCTTTCGTTAGTTGTGTAAAAGTGAAATCCTCAAATGAAATTAATATATGAACAGAACAAAGGTTGTATTTTGTCGTCTGAGTCAATTTATCAAATCGAAAGAGGAGAAGAAAATTACAGAACTATTAAACAAACTAAGGCATCAATGCCACAAGAGTATTACCTTGTTTATAGTAGAAATAAATGTAGAATGCACCCCTGAAAGAATATAAGATGTAATATTCTAAATAACAGGAAGGTCTTATATTTGCTGATAGCAACTACAGAGGAAAACTTGCTTGCTAATTAAATACTAATGAAACATAATCACAGTAGCTGTTCTACTAAATTGTAATCATTCATTTGTTCAGGAATGACTTAAAGAGAACATAAGATATGAAATACAAAGAGGGAACATAAATAAAAAAACAGAAAATGTGGAATCCTTGTCTGCACTTGTATTAATACTCATAAAGGATGGGTTTTCTTAGTTACAATATGACAAGAAGCAATCTTTGATTAACCTTAAAAAGTTATATTTATACAAAATATTCTCAACCTTAAACGATTGGAATTCCCCTTATTTCTAAAATAGTAAAAATTACAAAATCTAAATTGCGAAACACTTCACTTTCATATTTACTATCATCCTCCTCATCATGCTGGTAGAGGCATTTTTCTCTCTAGTTTTCTAGCTCCGAAATGGATAACATACACAAGTTATCTCATTTGTTTCTAGCAGTGCTACCTTTTCCTTGTTCAATACAATTGATGCATATGCCCACAAATTGCGCCACCAACCTGGAGGGTTCTGTTGAATTATTAGCCTCAAAAATATATAATTTCTTTTCCAATTGAGGCAATCTTTATTCCATTCATCTATTTTATGAAACTATAGACTGTAATTGTAGACTAGGCTTCACTAACCATCTGTTTATCTGAATAATATCAACCTCGTTTTATCCATGAGATCTCATCTTAAGCCTCTTCCATATTTTTTTTAATTTCAAGTTGACGTTTTGTTATATCAATCTGTCCCAGCACTCCAGAGCTATATTCTTTATCAAGGCCTAATGACTCTTTGTTGAGTGAGTGGAAAACTTCTTCACAAAAATACTTCACTCCCTTAGCCATTTTCCTGCCTTTAGTTATGCTAGATTCCCAGGTATTTAGTATTATATCACCTCTGGTCTACTCCGAAATGGATAGCCTGGAAGCCATAGCTACCCCTTCTCTCGCTGACAACACAACCGCTTCTTGGAATGTGTTCCAGGCAATAATAGCTTCTCTCTCCCTTAAACAAACGTCATTTAATTCTTGATCTATCATTCGAAAATGATCTTGGATAGTTTCAACCCTAGTGAGAAGGCTTTGCTGTGCTACTTCTAGTTCTTTTTGTACTTCTAATGCCTGAGCTTGGAATACTGTTATATCTACAATCATTTTTTATGTAGAACTTACTTTGGCTTGTAGCTATCTTACCAACTCATATTGCTTGGTGGCCCATCCCTGGCTCGCTTGTATATTCCTGTGCGTTTCTTCGAGGCTAGATTTGAGCTGCTGGATTTCCTGTTTGTCGCTTGCTTTAGTTTTTTCAAAGCTCTTGTTGACCTCGCTCCAGACATTCTTTTCTGTAGTCTTCATTCGATCCTGTAATTGACTTATTTGCAGATCCTTTTGTTTTAGTCGTTCTTTTAAATTTTCGACTGAAAACTGGTTGGCTGTTGCAAAAGCCCCTAGTGAAATTGCTACTTATTCAGTAAAGTCTACCTCTTCCAAGGCTTCTCCATCAATCAACACCCTATGTATTTTGACAGTTGAACCCTCTTTTTGGTGTATTTATCTCTTCACCACAACCTTCCTTTTCTGGCTGAAAAAGAAATCGGAAGGAGGTAACTCTTCAACCAGAATGGGTGTGAGGTCCTCTATAAATACTACCTCTACATTTGGGTTCCCTTTGGTGAATTGTAACGGTGTGATGAACTGTACGGGGCTACCGATTTCAGTGGATGACTATTTTCCAACCGCGTCTGTAGTTGATTTATCAGGTGTAGACAGTGGCTCTTTTTCACCCTCCTTGGTCAGTGTATTTGCTTGGTCTTTGGCTTGGTCACCTGATACATTTGTCGATGGGATATCTTCTTTCTGAGTCAGCACCTCAATCTTCTCCAAATTTTTCCATATTTCCTGTCTGCTGGAGCTTAATGCTTCTAGTTTCGGGTCTTCGTTTGTTGTGCAGCTGGAGATGATGTGGCTCCTCCTTGAAATACTTTAGGGAGACTACTTCTTCAATGCCTCTGGAAGTAAACATGATCATTTGATCGAGTGGTAGATCTCAAACCCGACTCAATACCTCTAGATAGGATCTCACACCTTTGAAAATACCGTCTTGAGGAGAATCCTCATGTTCACACCTTTTTAAATTGCAGCTGGCCATGTGATTACCCATGACCTTCTGTAGGTCATGCTTCTTGAATTCAATGCTAACCAACTTTATTTCCTCCAAGGCTGCAGCCTCTACTTTAGAGTGACCAAAATCCAGTAGGGAAAATGTACCAATCTGCAAGGGAAAAGAGGGCCATACCTTTTTCTGTACCGCTTTGAGCTCCTTTCTAATCCCACTGAGCACAGCTTGTCACGTGACTTCTCGGCACACTAGTCGATCTGGTAAAAATTGCGCAGAGCATATGGAGGAACTAAACAACCAAAAACCCTGATATAGGAGAAGTTTTCCTTGATATACCAGTCTTCTATTCTGCCTAGATTAGCCACAATTTTGTTTGAAATTCTGGGAGGGGGGTAGCCATATATGGCGGTGTGCATTGGCACCACTACCCAGTTGCAGATCTAATAAAGGAAGTCCTTTGCCTTTTCTTCCCAAAGCTTCGAATGATAGACATGTATAGGTTTAGTGCTATTTGGATTCCATCTCCAGTCCATCAGTGGAAAAGGTGTCATGAAACAGACAACGTCCATAATATAAGCTGACATGAAAAATTGGGTCGGTTTCCCTTTTGCTCTCAGTGACTGATATCTTGCAATCTCTTGAACCAAGCTATCTGAAAATATCTTTTCCCAGTCGAAAGAGTACCCTTCTACTACTGAGTGTATAATAGGTACCCATGGTAGAAAGAAATGGGCTGTGTTTTCCTTCTCGTAGAGCCTACACATCATCATTGCTATGTACATTATCTGTGGTTGTAGTGTGAAAACTGGGTATATAACATGGTAATCGGCTCTAAATTTCTTAGGATGAGAATACCAGTCTTTAATTAAATCAGAAAGGGTTTTCCCGTATTGGTCACATTCCTTCTTGTTAAACTCTACTAGGAAATTTGCGTTGTAAACAAAATTGGATACCGGAGACAATTTTTACATCACCTACAGATGATCCGGCCTGAAAGACCCAATTGCGACATTATGTGTATTGAAAATAGTTCTGGTTGAGATATCTACGTGGTCCAACATCCAGCTAACCATATCGTTGTAGAGCAAGAGCCTAGGCCTTGTTGCTACCTTATGTAGCTCTGACTAAGGAACAATTTTGTATTTGGTAGACAGGTCCTCCTTCTTGTTATTGCTTGAATCATCTGGGCAATTTACTTGTTCATATTGTAGGAGGTCGAATACCTGTGTCCAGGATTTGATGGTGTCTATGCTTTTGGGCATGGTATCGAAAAGAGCATCCATATTTTGGCTTGAACCTTCATCGGTCACTTTAGTCACTTTTCACGTAGGCATGGTATCAAGTCTCAGAGTTCTCTTATCTATTATAGAAAATGATAATGCATAAGATCGATTATTTCGCTAGGCTATCTCTATGAAAACAAGAATGTAATTCAAAAATGAAAAAATCTTCTTTGCCTTAAGCGTATCAATCTACGTATACCTTCACTGAAAATCCGTTTAATTCCTTTAGTGAAAATATTTGGGCGATAAAGCAGGATATTATTTGAAATCATTTCCCTATATCAACTATTAATGCCATTAATGGTCGATATTTCGTGATCCGGGAAAATCATAACTGAAATTTGAATTTACCTGCATTTCAAATCAATGTAAACTTAACAAGAGATAAGATTGCTTAAAGTGTTAATAAATCAAGTTTATCCTGCCGATTAATCATGTTTAACCTTAATCCATTTCGGGTTTTCAGACCTCGGGTTATCCCATGTTGATTTAAGCTATGATCTCCGAAACGTGAAGTCGCAATTGATTAATTGACATTAATTATGTTTAACTTTTTGAATAATTGCGATTAACTTCAAGAGTTTCATGATTTCTCATATCGACACTTTTGGTGGTTGCTCGAGGCAGGATCCTCGAAATGGGAAATCACGATATAATTAATTAACCTTAATTGATTTTAATCCTTTAATTAACATAGTTTTAAAGCTTAAGACAATTTCATGATTTAGTATATTGGGACTTTGGAGTCCTTACATGTTGGACTGTTTGTTACAAGAGAATCCCCCTGCGGACAAGTGGATTCCCTCTTGGGCTCTAGACTCCTAAGACCAAGACAAAAAGGGTGCTAACATTGGTCACTGACATCCTTTTAAATCTAGCTAAACTAATGTATATAGAAGATGAAGAAATGTCTACCTTTTTAACGATGTTCATCCTCGCACAGTCCGAGTTGAGATTTGATCCCCAAGCTCCTCGATAAGTCCTGCAAACCAAAAAAAGATAGAACAAGCTTCCTATTATACTAAGATTAGCTTGAAACCAGATCTATCTAATAGAGACAAGTTCATGTAGAATGAACACAACCTTGAAAGAAACATGCCAAGCACATATATATATTAATGAGAATAATAGAGAATACTTACAGACCTTTGATGAAGGTGAAACAACCTCTCCCAGCTCTCCTTGTCCAACACTTTGCTCAAGTAATCCACACACAAACTGATTCTGCTTCAATTATATCTCCCTTACGATATCATAAGTTTGATGACTTCAATGTCTCTCCTTCCTTATGAGATCATAAGTTAGGTGCTTCTCAATTTCTCTATCTCCCCTTTCACCATGAGAAGGCCTCCTTATATAAGCTTGTAGAGACCTAACCACCTTAGAGATTCTTGGGATAGGTTGAGGATCCTTCTCCATCAGTTGTGGATCCTCCCTAAGATGTAGCCTTGATCTCAAATTCGAATCCAACCAACTCTAGAGATGAGGGGGATTTATCCTTGATTTTCCTCAACAACCAAAAATTTGTTGAAACAGGCCAGCGCTCCCCCAAAAGGGTGCACAGAGCATTGCAACGCTCCCCTAAAGAAGAATAGGGAGCACTGGCACTCCCTGATAGTGGGTAGGGGAGCGCTGCCCTCCAAAATCCATTTTTGAGTGGTCTATTCCATGGTAAAGGTTTTGTACTCTTAATCAAATGTTTTCTCCTTCTTAAACCAGTATTTGAAGGTGTCTTAAGTGTCCCTGTGATGTCATTAGAGACACAACATAGGCAATATGGCAGTATGATGTTTTCGACACTTGCGACCTGTTATCGCACACTTTGTAGCTGGGAGTAAAGGCTAGAAGGTAGAAGGCCAAACTGGCGTAACAGGAACCTATCCCACCTAATGTCACCGCGATGGGTAGGTTCTTTCTCTTTAGGGAGGCTAGGCCCAGGGGAGACGTCCCCGGTGACCTGGGGTTTTGAAAGGGCAGAGGATAAAAGGACAAGGACAAGTTCCCCCTTCACAGATCACCACCAATCAGATAGTCCCGAATAAACAACCAATAATAAGGTATAACCAAAGAAAAAAAAAGCACCTTCTTGAGACAATACAACAAGGAAACTGATACGTGCAATATTTGTTAGTACTTCATATAAATCAGTGACTATCCGATTTTCAATATAAGCAATTTAAAATTAAATGTTGACGAAGTCAATGTTTACAAAATAACAATGATAAATGTATCACTTTTCAATAAACACAAGAATGATATGGCATCTAATATAATCAATCAATACTTAATCTAATAAATTCCCTGAACTACCATTCAATTGCTCATAAAGTAAAACGTTGCTGCAATAAAGATAAAATATTCAATGATGACATCAACAACTTAGGGTTAGTAGGTTTAGCTATATCTAGGGTTAGTGTAGTTACGGTTTAAAATTCAAAGAGTTTGAGAGTTTTTTGACCAATTTCACTTCAACTTTCGAGGACTTCTAGATCAATGTCTTAGGGTTTAATGGAGTCAAAAGTGAAGGACACATAGGTTGAAGGAGGATGGCTAAGGACTGGAGGGAAGAGCTCTGAAGTGCTGCTATGGCAGGGTCTCAGAGACAAAACCCTAGGGGAGAAAGGCTCACTCTGGTGTTTCTATGGAAAGGCCTTGTGCTCTCTCCTCCTTAGATGGCAAAAAAAATGGCCAGCATGAAAGATAAAGTCAAGACAAGAGAGTCAAATGAGGGAGAGTGTTTCTACAGCAAGGCTCTATCATCAAACCCTAGAAGAAAATGGCCCTAAGTGTAGATAACCTAGGCCTGGGACGTCTTCTCCTTCTTGAGATCAAATGGGTACAACTAGCAAAGGGAGAAAAGGAGAAAGGAGTGTAGCTACAACTAGGCTCTCTTTTTCCTCTTCAATGGATGAAAATCTCTCTATCAAGGGACATGAGACAAGGACCTACTTGTGTGCTTGTCATGCAAGATACCAGATATAATAAATATGTAGAACATAAATAAAATGCTAGAAATGGCAGAATAATAGTAATATATCCAGCATAATCTCCACAATAACACAAAAATGATATAAGAACAAAAACATAAATAACACTTTGATTCAAAAAGCAATGTTCATAGGCCTCTTCGAGGGGGAAACCTTCAATCAAGCAGCGCTCTATTACAATAATCTCCAAGCTAGGGTTTTCATACCCTCAACCCTTATTTATACTAAATATGTCTATCAAGAGAAACATCTAGAGGAAGATCCTTCTAGAAGCGAAAGCTTCTATTAGGTCTTCTTACATCTACCTTATTCTATTTTATTGAAAGGCCTTATTAATATTGACCTTTATTACATCCGAATCTATTGATCTACCTATGTGTGGGTTAGGACCCTAACATGTCCGCCCCCTTAAAAACAACCTTGTCCTCAAGGCTTGAGATGTGGAAACTGCTATAGAATGGTAGCTAGTTCCCAAGTGGCATCTACTGGAGTCGTATCTTTCCACTAGACTAGCACTTCCTTGATGGTTCTCTGACGCAGGTGATGCTCATGCTGGTCCAAAACTGCTTCTGGTTGTAGCCAAATGGATCCTTCTTCAGCTAACTCAGGAAGGTTCGTTTGAATTTGGCACCTAGTTCCAATCACCGTCTTTAAGCATGAAACATGAAAAACTGGATGTAGCTTCGACTGACTGGGCAGAGCTAACTGATATGTGACTTGTACCACATGCTTGAGAACTGTATAAGAACCATAAAATTTGGGCACTAGCTTCTGACAATGCTCGACCTTGAGGGAAGTTTGCTTGTATGGTTGAAGTCGCAGAAACACCTGATCCCCTTCTGCAAAGTGACGTTCAGAGCGACCTTGATCTGCTTGTTGCTTCATGCGATTCTGTGCCATGACCAAGTTCTCTTTAAGGGTATGAAGAATATCCTCTCGAACTGTAAGTGTTTGGTCAACCGCCTAGATCTTCAAGGTACCCGGTAAGTATGAGAGAACTGAAGGTGGCTTCTGTCCATATACTGCTTCAAAAGGAATCATGTGAGTAGTTGCATGGTAGGAAGTGTTGTACCACCATTCGGCTAGGGGTAGCCATTGAGCCCAGTGATGTTGTTTTTCAAAGGAAAAACACCTCAGATATGTTTCCAAACACTTGTTGACAACTTCCGTTTGACCATCAGTCTGGGGATGATACGTTGTGCTGAGATGCAATTGGGTGCCCTGTAGCTTAAATAGTTCTTGCCAAAAATTTCTTGTGAAAGTTGGGTCACGATCATAAACAATAGAGTGCGGCATGCCATGAAGCTTGAAGACCTGGTCCATGAAAAGTTGAGCCACCGTGGATGTAGTAAATGGGTGTTGAAGAGCGCAAAAATGAGAATACTTGGAAAGGCGATCCACAATCACCATTATGACTGATTTAGTCCCTGATTTTGGTAAGCTGGTAATAAAGTCCATAGAGATATCCTTCCAAATAGCAGGTGGAATCATAAGCGGTTGTAGTGTGCTCGGAGATTTGACTGTTTCTCCCTTGTTGCGTTGACACACCTCACATTCAACGACAAAATTACGGATGTCTTGTTTCATACCATCCTAGAAAAAAGAACGTTTGACCCTGTCATATGTTTTGGTGAACCCTGAGTGCCTCGCTGTGGGTGTAGCATGAAGCTCAGAAAGTACCATGGATTTAAGCTTTGATTGTTTACTTAAATACAAACAACCTTTGTATCGAATCTCATCCTAGAGCCAAGAGTACCATGAGGGATCCAGAGCCTTGGTCTGCAATTGCTAGATCAGATGCGAACTTTTGGGATCTTGAAGCCATTCCTGGCGCACATCTTGGAGCCAATCGGGTACAATGAAGGAAAGGGGAAAAAGGGATCCTTCTTCTTCATATTTTTGGGACAGTGCATCCGCCACTACATTTTCTTTTCCCTTCTTGTAAATGATCTCATAATCATAACCAAAGAGATTAGTCACCCATTTTTGTTTCTCCTGGGAGGAAATGCGTTGTTCCAGAAAGTACTTGAGGCTTTGATGGTTGGTCTTAATTTGGAAGTGTTGCCCCAAGAGATAAGGGCCCCACAGATCAACAACATGCATAATAGCCAACATTTCCTTTTCATAAATGGGTTTGCCCAGATTCCTTTCAGACAGTTTCTTTCTAGTGAAGGCCAAAGGTCGACCCTCTTGCATAAGGACAACGCCGATTCCTTTCCCTAAGGCATCACATTCCAACACAAAGGTATTTTTGAAATCAAGAAGGGCTAGAACCGGAGTGGTGCACATGGCCATCTTCAAGGTTTGAAAAGCTTGAGCAATGGTTGGAGTCCAAGTGAAAGATTTCTTTTTGAGGAGAGCAATGAGAGGTGTTGCAATCTTTCCGTAGCTCTTAACAAACTTGCGATAATACCCTGTTAAGCCCAGAAATCCATGCAAGCTTTTGAGAGTCTTTGGGTGCAGCCAGTCTTGCATAGCTTCAATCTTTTTGGGATCCACCCTGATGCGATCCTTGCCAACCAGATGATCCAAGTATTCTACTTCTGAGGCACCAAAAGCACATTTAGATTGTTTCAGGAAAAGTTGGTGCTGGGAGACAAGATGGAGAACTTGATCCACATGAGTAAGATGGTCTGTCTGGGTTTTTCTATAGATGAGGATATCATTAAAAAAAACTAAGACAAAATGACGGAGAAAGGGACGAAAGACATGATTCATGAGGCTTTGGAAGGTGGAGGGGGCATTACACAAGCTAAAGGGCATGACCAAAAACTCATAGTGGCCCTCATAAGTGCGAAAGGCCATATTGGGAATGTCTACCTCTTTCATATGTATTTGGTGATAGCTCGAGCGAAGATCAAGTTTAGTAAAGAATTGGGCGCCACTCAATTCATCCAGGAGGTCATCAATGACAAGAATGGGAAATTTGTCTTTAATGGTCAGTTTGTTGAGGGCACGGAAGTTAGGACACATTCTCCAAGAACCTTCTTTCTTCAGGACCATGACTACAGGAGAAGAGTAAGGGCTTGTACTAGGGCAGATAACGCCTGCATTAAGGAGTTCCTGGACCATTTTCTCATTTTCATTTTTTTGTGAAAAGGGGTGGCGATATGGACGGATATTAGGAGGAAGGATTTTGGGTACAATGGGAATGGAATGATCATGAACACCATGGGAAGGAGGGAGTCCTTGGGGAGTGGAAAATACCATTTGATGTTTATAAAGGAGAGCTAGGAGGTCATGCGGCACCGGGGGTGTCTCTGTTGCTTGGATGGCATGGAGTTGGGCAATGACACTAGAATGACCTTTTTTGAGCATCTTTTCCATGTGATGGGAACTAATGATCTTAGGTGAACCAACAATGATGCCTTGGAATTTATATTGGTGGCCTTCCTGGTCGAATTTCATGGTTAATTCCTTAAAATCCAAGAGAATGGGACCCAAAGTTCTTAGCCAGTCGGCACCCAACACAATGTCACAACCACCCATGTCGATAGCAAATATATGGGATTTTAGGTGGTAGTCAGCGATTTGGAGACACACATTTTCACAACGCCTTCCATATTTCATGGAACCACCATTGGCAATCATGATTTGGAAATTGTTGACAACATGGATGTAGCAATGAGTTTCTTGGGCAATGCGGTGATGAATAAAATTATGGGTGCTTCCACTATCAACCAAAATGATGACCTTCCGATGCTTGATGTAATCGATTAACTTGAGGGTTTGGGGAGCAGAAAAGCCAGTGAGAGCATTGAGGGAAATGATGGGTTCTACTTCAGGAGGGTTTGAGGGAGGGGTTATGTCAGTGATTTCAGGTGACTTAGACACAAGGGGAGTTTCAACATCCTCTTCTGAAATATCCTCAGAGATGGCCATAAAAAGCTTTTGTTCCTTACNGTTTTGAGATGA
This sequence comes from Picea mariana, assembly GCA_032191745.1. Lineage (NCBI taxonomy): Eukaryota > Viridiplantae > Streptophyta > Pinopsida > Pinales > Pinaceae > Picea > Picea mariana. The sequence goes on along the minus strand of JASDQU010739205.1, from coordinate 61,211 downwards.
TACAACCTGTTGTGCTTCTTTATCTCTTTTAGTAGCCTCCACCCAAGTCGAGGGTTGAGCCATGAGGACATGGGCTCGAATCTCCTCCTTGAGGCCACTGATAAAACACTCTCAAAAGAAAGCATCAGCCATGCCCTCTGTTCAAAAAGCCAGGTGCTCAAAGGCAACTATGAAGTCTTCTACTATTTCGGATTGTTTCAACTTTGTCAAATGGTCCAAATGGTTGGTGTCCATGTCAAAGTGTTCATAAATCTCAGTCACAAATTGGGTCCAAGCAATATACCCTTGACGGGAAGCTTTTCTCCATTACCACCATTGCCAACGTTCTTGATCTAGATGGAGAACACCATACCAGAGTTTGGCCAAGTCATTTGTGATGCCGTATAAAGAGAAATAATGTTCCATTTGGGTTACCCAACCAGTGGGGTCCAAGCCATCAAATTTGGTCACATCCACCCGCGGAAGGTGTATGTCACGTTGAAAGTGTTGGTGCTGAAAAGTATGGGAATGGGAGGAATTTTCACCTTCGGTCTTTGGAGGTGCTTCAGAGAAATGGTCATCTGTAGGGATCTTCAGTTTGGTGCAGAGGGATGCAAAGACAGATTCAAGCTGGGTGGTTAGTTCTTGTTTGACATCCTCCATTGAGGATTGCATGGTTTTATTTATGGTTGCATTGATGGATGAATCGATGGAGGCAACAGTAGCATTGAGTTGTTTCACTTCTTTTTGGGTCTCGAGGAAACCAGATTGCAAGGTTTTGAAGCGAGTTTCCAGATCTTGGCTATGGGTATGGGCCATGAGGATGGGTGAACTGAAAAGGGGTGGGTGGGGTCAATTTTTTTTCCAAAAAATGATATGGATGAATGTGATAAGGGAAGATAGATGAATCTAATGGAATAGGTCTCAAATAATGGTGAAAAAATTTCCAAACCTTTTTTCTTTTTACACCTGTGGAGTTATACTCCGGTCTAAAGAATACTGCAGTGATGAAATCCCCAAATGTTTAACTAGAAAGAAATGTGTATTTACTTGGCAACCTAAACATAGTTGCACGTCAATAGATCTGGTCTGTTTTAATTTGTTTATGTTTCTGTCCCCAAGGGTTAGGTATTCAAGGGTTCTACAAACAAGGGTTTGCTCTGTGCTATAACTCTCTGATATATGTGCGGGGTCCAACAGTAGTACTCGACCCAATATCTTAGGGCACTAACTAAGGAGGATAGACCGTACCCTTAGTCGTACTACCCGACTACCCAGGTACTAAAGAGTATCTTCCCGAGTGCTGTTCTCGGTGACACTATAGCAGTTCAACGACCGATAGGTTTATCTAAAGAGGGCTTCAGGAAATCTAGGCTGATCCATACATAGGTGTTGTCTGATGCGCTACCACTCAAAGGGGTACCAACAAGGGTTACAAGGGTGGCCAACATATGTGTGCTTAAGAACCACTTGTATTTCCTGTGTGTATAAATCCCTCAACTGCGTGTTTATGCGCATAACGACAAATCTCTGTGGCTTAAAGACGCCAGAATACATCTCTACCCTGAAAAAAAAAATTCCCACAATTTCTGCCAAGGAAAGTGCTCTGATACCACTTGCAAGATACCAGATATAATAAATATGTAGAACAAAAATAAAATGCTAGAAATGGTAGAATAACAGTAATATATCCAGCATAATCTCCACAATAACACAAAAATGATATAAGAACAACAATAAAAATAACACTTTGATTCAGAAAGCAATGTTCACAGGCCTCTTCGAGGGGGCAACCTCCAATCGAGCAATGCTTTGTTACAATAATCTCCAAGCTAGGGTTTTCATACCCTCGACCCTTATTTATACTAAATATGTCTATCAAGAGAAACATCTAGAGGAAGATCCTTCTAGAAGCGGAAGCTTCTATTAGGTCTTCTTACATCCGCCTTATTTTATTTTATTGAAAGGCCTTATTAATATTGACCTTTATTACATCCGAATATATTGATCTACCTATGTGCGGGTTAGGACCCTAACATGTCACCAAAGGTTTTTGTTCAACAATAATCATAAATACATGCAAGAAATTAAACTACAACCATTCATTCAAGAAGTTTTGCAGATAAATACTTACAATTCACCAAGAAATAAATGTGCAAACCCTAGTTGTAACACCTTCTTTCAAGAGAGAAACTAAAATATGCCAAAATAGCCTTCCTTAAACAAGTTCACATAGCCCAATTATCCAATAACCCAAGATAGGGCACTAATTTTAGACCTCACTAATGAGTGAGTGAGTTGTCATGTTAAAATGAGAGTGAAAACCTTCAATATATAGTGTATCAATGACCTAATTTACTTTTTAGGTCATAAAAATGCCGTCAAGGCCATAATGTCAAAATCATACTGTTTTTTACATTAAATGCTAAGTAAAACCCTAATCAAGCAAAAGGTGAGACATTAAGCCCCTTTGAGGGAGACATTAGCCCTTTCTAGGGCCAGTGCAGCATCCAAAAGAAAAACATTAGCCCTCCTTGGGCTCTTCCAAGTTGCCACACGTGCTAACCACCCTGTCCATCTACCATATGCTCATGATGATGTCATAAGCCTCCCGGTGACATCCTGGGTCATCTGGAGCCAACGTTCCACTACAAGTGGGTCAATCCCCCTAGGTCCAGCTCAGCCAAAGTGCCCCTGATGGAACTTCCTCTTCTTCTCCAGTGCAAAGGCCTTGATCCATCTCCATCCTGTCTCTGCCCCCTTAATGGGGTCTCAACATCCATTTGGTGGGCTCTTCATCCCCATGGAGGTCCGAACTGGTAATCTCCCCATGTGTACTAGTCCAAATGGTACCTGTTCGTCGGGCATGGTCCTGCACATCAAAAACTATGCCCTCCATGGGCTAATCAGTCATAGGGATCATAACAATTTCTATCACATCTCATCATCAATATTATTAAACATATGCATAAAACCCCTAATACATCTGTCAATAGCTCCAAGACATTTCAAAAACCTACAATACAAGATTGGAGAAAAGGCCAAGGAGTCCTATTGGGCTAGTGTCCACACGAAAAGGAAAGTTTCAAGGAAGATCTCATCCAAGCCATGTAAGTGAGGTGATGTGGTTAGGGGATGTCGAAACATGAGGTGCAATGAGGGCCAATGATGCATAAGTGTTACCTGTGGGTGCCTTTGTAAAAGGCGAGCTGTACTTGTCATGGATGCATTTTTTCCAAGCCCATTCTTGCCTTTATTCTTTTTATTCTTCTTTTATTTTCTTTTTTTTTTGTTCAAGAACTAACCAGGGGAAACTGCCTTGGCATGGTGACCAGAGTTGACAGCGTTACCCACAAGTACTTTTATAGAGATGAGAAGGCTGGCTCACGATGAGACCCCCTTTCCATGCAACCAAAGGTCACTGCCTTGGCATGGTAACCAGATGGTGGCAATGTCATACTGTTAGGTACCCATGGACCTAATATCTTGGCTCGTGATGAGACTCCCTATCCTCTGAGTAGGTCTTGTTTTGTTATTTTATGGCTCCCTCTTGTTTCTTTTTGAAAGGATTTTTATTGCCTTCTCGGGGATCCCTGAGCGAAGCATCTTGAGGTTTTATTTCTAGGATTTTGTATTTTACCAATTGCTTTTAGCTTCTGGGCCTTTCACCCCTTTTTCTCATGAGATAAGGTGCAATCCCGCAAATGGGTCAACCCAATGCCTGGACAAGAGGAATGGGATAAATGAGCGGGAGATAAGATGAAACAGTGGTGCTATGATGGGAGTAGATGATGGCTTTTTAGAAATTTCCCCAGTGGCAAACCAAAACCTATGGGCACATGCTTGCTAGGTCACCCTGTCAATTTCCCCAAACATGTTCAAGTGGGAAAATGTAAGATCCAAGCAGTTGTTAGAGATAAAAGGAATCATATGCATATATTTAAAGGTTTTAATGATCAAAAGTGACACATACCATGATACCTGGACCAATTACCTCACGAAGCAAGAACCTTCTCTGATACAAGACCAAGGCGTTGGTGATGGATGCTGCTGCTGCTGACAAGACAAAGCTGATGGAAGAATAGAAGGATGGACCCTCTAGGGCCATGCTCAGGTCAATCCTTCTCTTGGTACTCTATGTCTAGGACCTGTGGGCGTTGAGACATGATCTCCTAGTTATCCGTGAAAAGTGGGGATAACATTTGGCTCCAACTCGGGGGCATGTTCTCACCGTAGAGCACATGAGAACCTCAAAATATCTAGCATAACCTACAGACTTGCTCAATATCGATAGGGGTATCAGTAAAAAAATTGAGGCAGTAATGCCACCCCAGCATACATAAACACATATATAAGGACTGAAAGAAAACAATCAATGATGCAAATGTGAAAGCAAACTAACATGAAATGAAAATGGTATAATACACTGTTAGGCAGAAATATTGTCATTTAATTCTGTTGTAGTATTTGCCCAACCATTTAATTTGTCAATCCGAGGTTCGTAGGCTTACAAAGCACACGCACTATATATGCAGGACTAAAGTAGAAGTAATCTAATCTAAATTGCTGAAATGAAACTAATCTAGGAAAGAATGAAACATTAATCTAGGAAAGCAGGAAATTGCATAAAGGAAAAACAATACAACATGTGAAGAGTTAACGACAAATAACATATGTGAGCTCACACAATAAATCTATCTTGAATTACATAACAATAATCAAATGACAACCATGAAAGCATAACAATGAAAGAATATGAATCAAAGCTAAGAATCCCTTTCTCTTTTGAATCCTAATGACTACTCTAATTCTAATTACATCCTAATTGAATTCTCATTGATCGTAATTGAATAATCTAATTTCCTCCTCATGAAGAGAGAGCACTCTCTTTTATACATGAGAGCCTTGAATATAAGATAACCATATCATTATTACAGATCCATTATTCTCTCAACCTATTTTCCATTATTACAAAATANGAATCAAAGCTAAGAATCCCTTTCTCTTTTGAATCCTAATGACTACTCTAATTCTAATTACATCCTAATTGAATTCTCATTGATCGTAATTGAATAATCTAATTTCCTCCTCATGAAGAGAGAGCACTCTCTTTTATACATGAGAGCCTTGAAGATAAGATAACCATCTCATTATTACAGATCCATTATTCTCTCAACCTATTTTCCATTATTACAAAATATAATCCCTTTAAATCCTCACACATATCTCTCATATATCTTGGATAAGATATTCCAACCAAATCTCCATGATCTTCTCCTTGTAATGGGCTTGAATTATCTCCTCAAATATTGAAATGGTGGAGGAAGTATTCGAGAAGTCCTTTGAATTAATCCTTCCTATATTCCTACACATTACAAAGCTCATACATATTTGAGATATATATGAAAACATGTTGATTTTCTAACATTTAATCACAAATTCCTTTTAAATACTAAAATGAATAAAGTGGAGAACAATAAGGTGGAACCCAAGTATATTTATGGAAAGGATGTCATGAAAGAATAATGGGGCGATGAAATGTGAATAATGATGAAATGTTGGGACATTTCTGAGCCCCAACATACACGAATACAAAATGCCTACTTACCTACACTTACCTATGAAGTCAGGTCCCCCCACTTTGGTGGGGTTTGAGGAGGTTCCTGCTGATAGGTAATGGGCGCCTTATTCCCTCCAAAGTGGATAGGTAATATGAGTCATCAACTGATTCCATTCCAACTTTGAAGGGTCTGAGCCATGACTGAGTTCTTCCTTTTACATTAGTTGGCTCTCCTTTCTGGGTGCCCCACATCCATACCATGTCTCCTTCCTTGTACTTTCTGACTTTGTATTTGGTTGTTCCTTGGACAACCCTGGTGTATTTTTCTAAGGGGGGAGGGTGGGCTTCTGCTGTAAACACTTCCTGTTGGGATGGGTGGATTTGTACGTCATCTTCATGTTTCTTTAATATCTTCACCATCCCAATCTCTTTGCTCTTGAATTCATCTAGGATTTGTTGGTATTCTTTTTTCTTGGGCCATTTGATCTGATCAAAGTCCTCTTCCATTGCAAAGGGCATATCTTCTGAAGAATACTTTTGAAGATTTTGTATCATCTCGTCTTGTGCTTTTTCATCATTGTCAGGGTGAGTAATATCTTGCACATGGTCTCTGATTATTGGCATATTGAGGAGACGGCCTATCATTCCATTCTTCAAAGGCAATTGCAAGAATGTGAGGTCCATCTCAAGGGTGCCACCCAACATTGCAACAAATTTCCTAGATAACAACATTCCCCACACATCTGGGACATCGACTACCATAATGTCAATCTGGACTATCTTCTGTGGGTACTCCTTTAAGCAAACCTCCACATTCTCAACCACCCCATGTGTGAGTATGGATTTCGATTCGAAGCCACATACATTTCTATAAGGCTGTGTGATCTTCAAACCCACTTGTCACATGACTTTAAGTGACATCATGTTGGCACCAACACCCGTATCTAACATGCAATTGTTGAGGCTCTTGCTGTTCATTGCCAACTTCATGAAGAAAGGAGGGTTCTCACCATATTGGACCCTGAAGTGATCAGCTTGCAACATAATAAGGGGGTCCATGGGCTCATCTGATCCCAGAAAGAAAGTGTCAAAGCATTCCATTATGGATGGGATCTTGATTGCTTCTCTAAGGGGGATGTTTACATGCATCTTTGATAAAGCCCCTTCGAGGTCAAAGTTCAGGTCAACCTTCACAACCTTGGATGTCTTGGGAGGACGTACCTCTACCGGTGAGGGATTTTCCTGGTTAGCGGTGGGTTGGTTCAACTTCTTCCTTCGGTACACCTAAAATTCTTGTTTCTTTAGCTTCTCTCGTGATTCTTGGTCCATGGTTTTTATTACTGCCATCCTTGATGATTTGGCTTCTTCTTTCACAGCTTCCTGATGTTCTATATCAGTGATATTTATTTGAGGAAATTCCATGAAATGATCCATGTTGTTGACTTGTTAATGGCCATTACTGTAAGGACACTCATGTTCCCAACGTTCTTCATTGCATTCTAGGCACCAAGAATTTTCATCAACAACGTTTGCAGGGGCCAAGGTGTTTGGAACTTCATGCTCATTCTTTGGTTTATAAAATTGGCCCCCTTTTTGGAATTTCCCTTTGTATGAGACCCTGGGTGCTTGGGTCGGAGATCTTTCCAATTTAACAATGCTTCTCATCATTTCCTCTTGATTTTTTATGATACCATCCATAGAGGCTTGCAGCTTGGCGATACTGGTACATAGGTCTGAAGTAGGCTCAACGTTGTGAACTATTTTGGTTTGGTGTCTATTCTCCCCCTTGGGTTAGCAAAAGGGTCAATCTTGGATAGAAGGATGTTTCCCTCTATTTTAATAGCAATCTCTTGGGCTTCCTGAATGGACTGGGGTTTTTTTTTATCTTTGAGAAGATACCCTAGTTGGCCATTTAAATATCTGGTGTAAACATAGAGGAGGTAGTCATCTTTCAGATGATGGCTTGTGGGAATCCTTTGCAGCAAAGTCTCAAATCTAGTATGGAACTCCCAAATGGACTCATTTTCATATTTGGCAAGGTTATTCAGTCGGGTGAGGAGCATATTAGGGTCTTCTTTGACAATCCATCTTTTGAGAAATGCCTCTTCAATTCTATCCATGTTTTTTATGCTTCCATCGGGAAGGCTCAGGTACTAACGCCTTGAGCCATCATAAAGAGTAGCAGAGAACAACTTCATGAATAGATCTTCAACATCATCACTAATGGGGTGAAGCTGGAAAAATGCCCAAAAGTTGCTCATGTGCTCTTCGACATTGATTGCATCAGTACCGGTAAATTTAGGCAACCACTTCTCATACTTGGGTGGCATTTGCCTAGGGTAGCCTGGTATGGTTGACATGTCTAACAATTTGAAAAGAGTAGAAGACCATTGTCTTTGATTGTTAGCTGGGTTCATTATAGCGGTCTGAGAGCTAAACATGATTCTTAAAGGAAGGCTCTTCCCGAAGAGTGATTTGACAACATGAGAGTTCTTGGGAGGCTTCCTTATGAAAGACAAATGAGTATTATTGAACCTCTTTTTAGTTTGTGGAGTCACCAGATAGTTTACCTGAACCTATCAAAGAAAAGGGAAAACACCCTAGTGGAGTCGCCAGGTAAGCTTGTAAGATAAGGCTCTTGAGGCAAGGCTTACCGAAACGATTTTTTGTTTGAGGGGAATTGACTCAGTGTTCCCCGACAACAGTGTCAAAATGTTATCGCACAATTTGTAGTTGGGAGTAAAGGCTAGAAGGTAGAAGGCCAAACTGGCGTAACAGGAACCTATCCCACCCAATGTCACCACAATGGGTAGGTTCTTTCTCTTTAGGGAGGCTAGGCCCAGGGGAGACGTCCTCGGTGAACTGGGGTTTTGAAAGGGAAAAGGATAAAAGGACAAGGACAAGTTCTCCTTCACAGATCACCGCCAATTAGATAGTCCCAACTAAACAACCAATAATAAGGTATAACCAAAGAAAATAAAAGCACCTGCTTGAGACAATACAACAAGGAAACTGCTACGTGCAATATTGGTTAGTACTTCATATAAATCAATGACTTTATGATATTCAATATAAGCAATTTAAAAGTAAATGTTGACGAAGTCAATGTTTAGAAAATAGCAATGATAAATGTATCACTTGTCAATAAATACAAGAATGATATGGAATCCAATATAATCAATCAATACTTAATCTAATATTCCCTCAACTACCATTCAATTGCTCATAAAGTAAAACTTGCTGCAATAAAGATAAAATATTTAATGATGAAATCAACAACTTAGGGTTAGTAGGGTTAGAAAGATCTAGGGTTAGTGTAGTTAGGGTTTAAAATTAAAAGAGTTTGAGATTTACTTGACCATTTCACTTCAACGTTGGAGGAATTCTAGATCAGTGCCTTAGGGTTTAATGGAGTCAAAAGTGAAGGATGCACATGTTGAAGGAGGACGACTAAGGACTGGAGGGAAGAGCTCTGAAGTGATACTATGGCAGGGCCTCAGAGACAAAACCCTATGGGAGAGAGTCTCACTCCGGTGTTGCTATGGCAAGGCCTCATGCTCTCTCCTCCTTCCTTAGATGGCAAAAAAAATGGCTAGCGTGAAAGATAAAGTCAAGAAAAGAGAGTCAAATGAGGGAGAGTGTTTCTACAACAAGGCTCTATCATCAAACCCTAGAAGAAAATGACCCTAAGTGTAGATAACCTAGGCCCGGGATGTCTTCTTCATCTTGAGCTCAAATAGGTACGGCTAGCAAAGGGAGAAAAGGAGAAAGGAGTGTAGCTATGGCTAGGCTCTCTTTTTCCTCTTCAATGGATGAAAATATCTCTATCAGGGGACATGAGACAAGGACCTACTTGTGTGCTTGTCACCTAGGGTTTTTGTTCAACAATAATCATAAATACGTGCAAAAAATTAAACTACAACCATTCATTCAAGAAGTTTTGCAGAAAAATATTTACAATTCACCAAGAAATAAATGTGCAAACCGTAGTTGTAACACCTTCCTTCAAGAGAGAAACCAAAATATGCCAAAATAGCCTTCCTTCAACAAGTGTGCAACACCCAATTATCCAATAACCCAAGATAGGGCACTAATTTCAGACCTCACTAATGAGTGAGCGAGTTGTCATGTTAAAATGAGAGTGAAAACCCTCAATATATAGTGTATCAATGACCTAATTTACTTTTTAGGTCATAAAAATGCCGACAAGGCCATAATGTCAAAATCATACTATTTTTTACATTAAATGCTAAGTAAAACCCTAATCAAGCAAAAGGTGAGACGTCAAGCCCCTCTGAGGGAGACATTAGCCCTTTCTAGGGCCAGTGCAGCATCTAGAAGCAAAATGTTAGCCCTCCTTGGGCTCTTCCAAACTGCCACACGTGCCAACCACCCTGTCCATATTTCATATGCTCATGATGATGTCATAAGCCTTCTGGTGACGTCCTGGGTCATCTGGAGCCAACTTTCCACTGCAAGTGGGTCAATCCCCCTAGGTCTAGCTCAGCCAAAGTGCCCCCAATGGAACACCCTCTTCTTCTCTGGTGCAAAGGCCTTGATCCATCTCCATGCAGTCTCTGCCCCCCTGATGGGGTCTCAACATCCATCTGGTGGGATCTTCATCCCCATGGAGGTCCGAACTGGTCATCTCCCCATGTGTACTGATCCAAATGGTACCTATCTGTCAGGCATGGTCCTGCACATCAATAGCTACGCCCTCCATGGGATCATCAGTCACATGGATCATAGCAATGTCAATCACATCTCATCATCAATATTATTAAACATATGCATAAAACCCCTAATACATCAGTCAATAGCTCCAAGACATTACAAAAACCTACAATACAAGATTGGAGAAAAGGCCAAGGCGTCCTATTGGGATAGTGTCCACAAGAAAAGGAAAGTTTCAAGGAAGATCTCATCCAAGCCATGTAAGTGAGGTGATGTGGTTAGGGGATGTCCAAACATGAGGTGCAGTGAGGGCCAAGGATGCTTAAGTGTTACCTGTGGGTGCCTTTGTAGATGGCGAGCTGTACTTTTCATGGATGCATTTTTTCCAAGCCCATTCTTGCCTTTATTCTTTTTATTCTTCTTTTATTTGCTTTTTTTTTGTTCAAGAATTAACCAGGGAAACTGCCTTGGCATGTTGACCAGAGCTGACAGCGTTACCCACAAGTACTTTTACAGAGATGAGAAGGCTGGCTCGTGATAAGACCCCCTTTCTCTTGGCCATGCAACCAAAGGTCACTGCCCTGGCATGGTAACCAGATGGTGGCAATGTCATACTGTTAGGTACCCATGGACCTAATAGGCTGGCTCATGATGAGACGCCCTATCCTCTGAGTAGGTCTTGTTTTGTTATTTTCCAGGTCCCTCTTGTTTCTTGCTGAGAATATTTTTATTGCCTTCTTGGGGATCCCTAGGCGAAGCATCTCAAGGTTTTATTTCTAGGCTTTTGTCTTTTACCAACTGCTTTTACCTTTTGGGCCTTTAGCCCCTTCTTCCCACAGATAAGGTGCAATCCTGTAAATGGGTCAACCCAATGCCTGGACAAGGGGAATGGGATAAATGAGCAGGAGATAAGATGAAACAATAGTGCTATGATGGGAGGGGACGATGGTTTTTCAAAAATTTCCCTAGTGGCAAACCAAAACCTATGGGCACATGCTTGCTAGGGCACCTTGTCAATTTCCCCAAGTGGGAAAATGTAAGATCCAAGCAGTTGTTAGAGATAAAAGGAATAAGATGCATATATTTAAAGGTTTTAATGATCAAAAGTGACACATACCATGATACCTAGACCAATTACCTCACGGAGAGAGAACCTTCTCTGACACAGGACCAAGTCGATGGTGATGGATGCTGCTACTGCTGACAAGACAAAGCTAATGAAAGAAGAAAAGGATGGGCCCTCCAGGGCCATGCTCAGGTCAATCCTACTCTTGGTACTCCATGTCTAGGACCTGTAGGCCTCAATACATGATCTCCTAGCTATCCCTAATAAGTGGGGATAACACGACAAAAATGTGACACTTGTGACACTAGTCATGATGACAATAGGTCAACATTGAAGTGAGTTATTTTGATATGTAATGGATTGCCTCCCAAAGTGCGAAGGTAGAAGATGAGAACTGATGACTGAAGTACTTTGTAGACTTTTTCGAGCAAGAGTATGGACTCAGAAAACCTAGCAGAAGCTGCACACAACCATCAAACAAATATTATGACATGTTTCAAACCCAAGGTAGGCATACCTATGCTTGGGTGATAAAGACTTGCAAGGTATGGCCACCATAAGATACTCTGTGGATCCATAATTATATTAACAAAGAGCATAGCCACTGAAGATACAATGTGGATCTATACTTCCATGACATGAACTAATCGTAGCCACAAAAAATACACAGTGGATCTACGAAACAACAAGACATAGCCACAGACCAATACAAAGTGGATGTATGTAACAATATATGAGTCAATATTCAAGAGAAACTTCATCGCAACCTGGGTAAAGTACATATCAGAGTGATCACTCAAACTAGGGTATTCTTATTGAACCTGATGTAGTATGAGTCTAACCATATGAATAGATGTCCTGATGTTGAACATGGCATAAACCACTTGATTACCGGTCAATGAGGTAAACCGTTAACAAGTGCGAGGGAAATCACCATTGATGTCAATGATTCGAAAGGTACCCTAGTACATTCTAGTGAATGTGAATAGATGAGATGAAGTCAAACATTCGTGGAATCACTCGAGCAAGGGTCAATGATGTAAACCCACTATCGGAAGCGAGGAGGCCTGCCATTGAGGCATGCAGGTCCCAAGGTAATAACTGGTTTCTAAGTCTAGTTCCTAGATAATGTGTTGAGGTCGACATGAATAGACTCGTCACAAGAAGGCCTTGATGTATCCCCCATCAACGACATGAAATTTCCATAGAGATGTAAATTGGTAGATCAAATGAACATGGACTGACACGGGTATTGAAACAATATATTTGTGATGGTTGACTCTAGAGGCAGATACTTCCCTTGAACACTGAGACACAACAACATAAACATGACATGGACCAAAACATAATGATGCAATGGACACTGTGACTTTCGTTGGGTGACCCAAAAGAGTAAAGAAACTTAGAGGATTGGTTCAGTGCAGAGGTTCAATGGATTAAAATGTATGCAAAGACAAAGTGCCATGTTCAAGGGTGACCGTAAGAGTGACTTGTAATGTTTTCAAAAACTGCTTGGCTTGCTTCCTTCAATTTTTCCGCCCATCCAGATAGATGAGTACCTCGTTTTATTTAACGAGCTCGAGGAGGATAACACATGCTCGATATAACTCACCTTCGGTAAGTCCCTCTTCCTTTGTTTAACGAACTGGAAGAAGTAAGGGTTTAGTCCCATATGAGCCCTTCAATGTATGATTTTTTTAACGAGTCAAGAGAAGGTAAACTCGGTGATTTTTCATGTTTAGAGAGTTAAAGACGACTCCAGGGTTGTCCTTTTTCGTAATTTTAGTCTCGCAAGGATGAAAAAGAGATAAATTATCACTCGAAAGATGCCCTTTCAAACCTTTTAACGAGTGGGAAAGGAAGCAAGATCACTCGACAATCTTTTCATATTTGGAGATTCTGAAAAGAGCTTAAAGACGACTCTAGGGGGTTCCTTTTTCATGTGTCCATGCAAGTTCAAAAAAGAGATAAAAGTTTACTCGGTTGCGTTCTCATGTTTTTTCGAGCGTGAGAAGGAACTAAGACCATGCTCGTTATTGGTTTCATTTTTACACAATCTTGAAACAAAATTAAAGTATGCTTGTAAATTCCCAACGTAAATTCCAAAGGTTGGGATACCCATGGATGGTTGGTAGTCTACCCCCAACTTGAAAATCTAGTAGCATAACTCCAGAATGATGATCAAAGGCTGGAGACATGCCCCCCAAGCTTCAATTCAATCAACGACGTTGAGGTTGTCACTAATTTCTGTATGAGATGGAGAAAAATGATACATGTGGGTGAAATGAAGGTTTGAATATGAGAGGTGACTGTTTCATTTTTTAATGAGCTTGACACAGGAAAAGAATTATGGTCATGGCTTAGGGTTCAACCCCCAGATTTTTGTTTCATTTTTTAACGAGCTTGCCACAGAAAATAAAAACTATGTTCAAAACCTCTGTTTGATTTTTTAATGATCTTTCTACAGAGACGAAAAAACTGTGCTCATAGCTTCCGTTTCATTTTTTAATGAGCTTTCCATAGAGAAGAAAACTATGCTCATGGCCTTTGTTTCATTTTTTAACGAGCTTTCCACAAAGAGGAAAAATATGCTCATGGAATCTTCTTGGTCATGGCTTCCAAGAGGATAATTCTCTGGGAGGATACCATGTCAAAAAACAAAACTCGGTCATGGATTCTAAGAGAGCTTCACTGGATGGAAGAAAAATGCTCTGGAAGGAACACATGTCGAGGGTCATGTCAGGGGTAAGGAGATCATGCTCCAATATCCCTATTGAAGAGATCACCATGTCAACTATCGGATCTAATTCATCAGAATTTGAAGTCATGGGAGACAACGCCACATAATTGACCTGTGGTAGAGGTGATACCGAATGCATATAAGACCCATTTAGGGAGGTCATTGGGTTGATAATAAAGTCAGGACCAAAACATGAAAGTTGATCAATAGTCACCATTCTTCCATCGTGAAAGAAATATATCACACGAAAAAGAGTGGACACAATAGCTTTCATGGCATAGACATAATCTCGCCCAAGGAGTAAATCGAAATCCAAGGGTCCTGGACTACCATAACATCAATAAAGAAAATTTTCCCTTCCAAAGTTACGCGAAACTGGGGAAGGATCCCTAAAGGGTGACTGGTTCTTCTATTAAAATCAAACAGAGTCTGGGTAACTAGCACAAGCTGAGGATAACCCAAAGCTTTCCAAGCAATAGAGGACAAAATACTAACGGATGAACCTTCATCTATAAGTGCATGAGGAACATCCCGACCACAAACCTGTACTGTAATCTTGAAAGGAATGTGAGAGGGAAGACAAGGTCGAGTTAGCACACCCCAATAAAAAAGGATGGCCTCATTACTTGGAGGGGGTTTCACAGGAGAGGAAGGAATGCCCCCCATCATGGTAGATTCTGTATCAACCTGAAAAATGTGGACATAATCAGGTTTACTCTCTAGTGGGAGAATGGGATCGATTGATAACGACATCAAATCGACCACTTCGGTCTCATTCTCCAAGGGGAGAATGGGGTCGATAGGTGGAAACAAATCGACCGCTTGGGTTGCACTCTCTAATGGGAGAGCGTAATCGACTGAAGATGGGATCAAATCAACCAATTTGTCAGCTGGTTCAACTAAGGATGTGACTAGATTGATGACATGATCAACTGGACTGACCAATGAAGGGACCATAGCAACCACTTTGGCACTCATCAGAGGAGGAGTGGGATTGACCATGTTGGCACTCTTTAGATGAAGGGTGGACTGACCAATGATGGGACTGGATCAGTCACTTGTGTTTCACTTTTTAGATGAAAAGTGGGGCTGATCGACGATGGAACTGGATCAACTACTTTGGTTAGTGGTTCAACCGAGGATGAAACTAGATTCACCACTCGGTCAATTGGATTGACTGGGGATGGAACCGGATTGACCATTCCATCAACTAATGACGGGTTGGGGGAAATATTATGATAACCAATTGGGAGTTGAAGCTTTTCCAAAAGAGAAGAAGCCTTGTCTATATGAGGACAAAGGTGAGAATAATGATCACCTTCGCATAACATACAAGGAAATTTGACAGTTTTCTTCTTCTGACCAACCTTAATGTCACTAGTTGACGGGGTGTCACCAGCATATCTAGCAGGGGCTGATGACGTGGAGTACCACATTTCTAAGACCTTGGGAAGACCAGGGTAATCCCTTAGAAAGTGGCCACCCTTACAAAGACTACAAGGGAATTTGGGTTTCAGATTCTTTGTTGTAGTCTTATCGACCTCACCAACACTCCCAGTATGATTGAAAATATATGGTTGCTTGGATCCAACATCTGATGTAGTTGGAGGCTTGGTCCCTTTCTGGTTCTTCTTCTTCTTCTCTTTTCATTTTGTCTTCTTCTTATCAACCTGGCTACTTGCTTTAGAGATTTCACTAGGTGAAGAAGGGGAAATGGAAGGAGACCTGACAGGTGAAGAAGGAGAAAGGTTGACATGAGGTTGATGTGTGGGTGGTGTGCTTACATCTAAAGGACCTACATTTGAGATCACCGCAGTGGAAAACAACCATACCGGTAACCCAATTGTGATACCTGGAAGGCTCAAAGTAGCGATGTAAGGAGGACCAACATTTTCGTAAGAAGGAAAAACAAAGGTTTCCTTGGCAAAGGGGTTCCTTCATTGGTCATTCCAGGAATTGACGCCATAAAAAATAAATATCCAACCTAGATTCTGCTAGGGAGAGAAAACAACACACACTAAAAATCTAGTAAGCAAACAAGCAAACAAAACCTTCTCACAATGAGCACACTAGTTGGGGACGGAATCCAACGTCGCGAGAACAAAGTAAGAAGGGGCTGAGATAAAGCAGGTGGAAAATTTACGTGGATGACCTGCTTAACGGACTTACGCCTTGGTGCAAGGTCCCACACATAATCATGGGTATACCCTCCAAGGAGCTCGAGTGAGTTTCGCCAACGTCGATTCCAGGTACCGTGAATACTTGCCCCTCCACAGTCACCTTGTGTAAAGACCATAAAGAGATAGGCCACTAAGGTTACCAACTACAACATGGATGCTTGGGGAAACAATCGACAGTCCAATCCACATGCAAGGGCAAGGTATCTGGCTTGAAATCAACTTGAAAATCTTCCACTCATCATTGTGGGTATACCTTCAGTGACCCCCATAATACGCGCAATATCTACACCAAGACCGGCAAAGCAGGGTGAGTAACTTTGCCAGTCTTAATGCGACCTCAATTTTGACTCTTGTGTGACAAGGGATTCCCAGGACAAAATGTAGCAATTGGATTTCACTGCTCCCTAACAAAAGATTCTATGTTTGTTTTCATCTTTGGAAAGTTATATTTCACACCTATTCCAAAGCCCTACGACTAATTTGATGTAGGTTTGCTACCAAAAAATATAAAAATGTCTAATCAATTTTTAGTTTAGTGCTTTATTTTTAAGGCTGTTGTTACTCAAAAGGAAAATAGCGTGGACAATATGGTGTTTTGACCGACTCGAAAGTTATGCAAAGAGATGAAGATGCAATCTTTTCATTTCGATGAAAACTATGCTACGAGAAGGAGAAAACATTCATCATTACATATGTACAATGTCCCAAAAAAGCCAAAAACCATGCAATTCCGCTACTTCAAATGCAAGCTAGTTTCACTACCCAAAACCAAAAAATGAATTTATATTCTTTGTTTTATTATGACGTATACAAAAAGTAAATACAAAACCTTCAATGCTCCACTACTTTCAATTAGGAGAAATAGTCCTATGCGGATGCAAAAGACACAAAGCAAAAGGGCTACAAACAAAGCATGCACTCAAGGCAGTGATGTATGAAAGAAAAAAAGTATAAAATTGTTCTAACAAGCAAGAACACCATCAAGGATTCTACAACCAATCAAGCATTCAAGGAATACAATAAAATGTAGAGAAGAATCCAAGAAATGATAGGGAGAAAGAGATATCACTCAAAACTGTCCTGTAAAAAAAACAGCTAGAAAAGGCCATTTCACATTTATAAAAAAGGTTTCAAGCTCCAATCAAGACAAGAGGGAGTGATAAGCATAAAAAACCATCAAAATTCTATCCAAACAACTTCACAAACCAACCACAGACTTTGGGTAAAGATCTCTGCAAAACAGGTTGCAAAAGACTGAGCAGAAGAAGGTAAAAACTCTCAAAAAAGAGACTAGTGCTCCCTAATACAAGGGTACAAAGTGTTGCAATGCTCCTTAAAACACTGTAGGGGAGTACTTATGCTCTGGTATGGCCTGGGGCAGGGGGGTGCTAGTCCTCCCAGAAACTTAGAAAAAGAGCAAAAAATTGCAAAAAACTCACCCATAATGCATGAAAATTGGTGAAATTGCTAGTGAAGGTAGGAGAAGGTTTATGGATGATGAACAACTAGGAATTGCTTGGGAAAATGACCTCAAATATAAAATGGAATAGTGCATAGATCCTTGAATTCCTTACAACAACTTTCATGCAATCAGATGAAGGAGAAAGAAATAGATTGACTCCAAATCTCAAAGAAGAAGAGTGACTCAAAGTAAGGAAGAAAGACGTCATAAACCCAAACAAAATATCATGAATTCTCAGAAATCAAAAAGTTGGAGGATAAAACAAAGGCACATTGAGACGAGGATAACCTTGAGAAGATAAATCAACAAAAAATAGACTCTAAGATCAACTCCCAAAAGAGTTTTGAGTAGAAAAACACTAGCGCTCTGGTGTCAAGGGCACTAGAGTGTTGCAACGCTCCCTAAAACACTGTAGGGGAGTGTTGGTGATCTGGTAGTAGAGACAGGGGAGCGCTGGCCTCTCAGAACTCAAAAATTTGCCTAGAAATAAAAAAAAACTCAAGAAAAATCAAAATTTGAGTGTGTATAGGATGAATCAAAATCCAACAACACATCTAAGAATTAGAAACATAGCATGAATAAGATCAAAAAGTGAGCAAAGGCCAAAACAAGATCTAAGAAGGAAACCAAAACTGAAAGCTTCGATTTCCCCAACGAAGCCGCCAATTTCTGTTACAGGAGAATCCCCCTTCAGACAAGTGGATTCCCTCTTGGGCTCTAGACTCCTAAGACCAAGACATAAAGGGTGCTAACATTGGTCACTGACATCCTTTTAAATTTAGCTAAACTAATGTATAGAGAAGAGAAAGAAAGGTGTACCTTTTTAACGATATTCTTCCTCGTACAATCCGAGTTGAGAGTTGATCCCTAAGCTCCTCAATAAGTCCTGCAAACCAAACAAAGACAAAACAAGCTTTCTATTCTACTAATATTAGCTTGAAACCAGATCTATCTAATAGAGACACGTTCATGTAGAATAAACACAACCTTGAAAGAAATAAACCAAGCACATATGTATATTAATGAGAACAATAGAGAATAATTACATACCTTTGATGAAGGTGCAACAACCTCTCCCAACTCTCCTTGTCCAACCCTTTGCTCAAGTAATCCACATACAAACTGATTATGCTTCAATGATATCTCCCTTATGAGATCATAAGTTTGATGCCTTCAATGTCTCTCCTTCCTTACGAGATCATAAGTTAGGTCCTTCTCAATTTCTCTATCTCCCCTTTCACCATGAGAAGGCCTCCTTATATAATCTTGTAGAGACCCAACCACCTTAGAGATTCTTGGGATAGGTTGAGATCCTTCTCCATCAGTTGTGGATCCTCCCTAAGATGTAGCCTTGACCTCATATTTGAATCCAAACAACTCTAGAGATGAGGGGGATTTATCCCTGATTTTCCTTAACAACCCAAAATTTGATGAAACATGCCAGCTCTCCCCCAAAAGGGTGCACAAAGCGTTGCAACGCTCCCCCAAAGAAAGCCAGGGAGAGCTGGCACTCCCTGACAGTGGGTAGGGGAGTGTTGCCCTCCAAAATCCATTTTTGAGTGGTCTATTCCATGGTGAAGGTTTTGATCAAATGTCTTCTCCTTCTTAAACCAATCTTTGAAGGTGTCTTAAGTGTCCCTATGATGTCATTAGAGACACGGCATAGGCAATATGGTAGTATGATGTTTACGACACTTGCAACACTTGCGACCAAAATGTGACACTTGCGACACTAGTCATGACGACAATAGGTCATCATTGAAGTGAGTTATTTTGATGTGTAACACTGTTAATATAGCGAAACCCCGAAACCCGACGTTTTGAAAGTAGCCTTTAGTGTTTTAACCTTTTAACGAGTGGGGGGCTCCATAACTTTGAGGATTTCAAATCGTGGGATTCGACGGAAGACTTCATCAACGATGATATTCAAGTGCGTGTTTGTCCTTATTTAGACAGGAATGAAACTTATCTAAGTCTAAGGTTTAGAAAAAATATTTATGTTCCAACAACACCCTTCAAAAATAAAGGCGAGATATGAAAACCAATCAAAGATTTCATGATCTAATGGTTTATCACTTTCAGGAAATCTATAATAAATCACATGAATCTTTGAAATAAATCAACCACAGACTCATTTATGAGCCTACAGATTAATTCAAGTTCATTAAAGAGTTTGACTTAAACATAATCTACATGAGCAACAATAAAGACTTGCATGAAATGTTTCCACACACACACACACACTCACACACACACACACACACACACACACACACACACACATATCGATTTCTTTGGTAATGTCTTAAACCAGGCTTTAATCCGCCTTTCAAATGTGAGGATAAATAATCAACAAATTTCATTGTCTCGAACAATCTTAGGATTTTGTCGTGTGATGTTAAACTGATTGAGATGTGTGAATATAGAGACATTCACTTCACCATTGATATTTGAGTTTCACAAGAGATTAATTATCTTGAGTAAGATGCCCCCAGTGGGTCTCAGAAGACTCAAAGGGTTATCCCATACAAAGATATGGAGAGGAGCCATGGGTTGGTTAATTTTTTTTAATGAAATGACTCCACATGGGCATGATTGTGATCCAACCCTCCTTCTAGCACCGATTCTGTTGACTTGGGAAAAAATCCCTTTGTCAACAGCAAGGGTTACCCTTGATAAGAATTCGTAATTAGACCTCTCACCATTTGGAATAGGGAACCCATCTCGATTTTGGCTCGGTAGCCATTTTTGGTTTGGGGTTTACCGGTTATAGCATGGTCTACTGGTGATGATTTCTAAGCTAAGGAATGAAATGCAACTAATCTAAGATGCATGCATCTAGACGAAACTAAGGTAATCAGAAAGAAAACATAGAACCAACCATGCTCTTGCCAATGGCCCGAGAAATAGTTCACACATATCAAAGACATACATATGAATAAATATCTGCAAACACAAAATAGTATAGTATTTAAACAATCATTTACACTTCCATGCCCACAAATTTAGACAAATATTCCCCAAAGAATCTAAATAAAATGTAGCAAACATATGTGAGAATAGTCTACCATATGAAGTACATTCTTACACAACCGGAGTGCTGAGCAAAATGCAAATTAATAGACCACCATACATCCAACACGAGAATCAGGGCTCTCCAGAAAATAGCTTGGCCAAGCAAGCTTCTCCTTATTAAAAGTTTCAATAATTGTACATGAAATCTCTAAGAGAAAAAAAACACTTTACTCATTACAATCTTTGTATTTATTGAAGTTCAACTTGTCTCTAGGCCTTCTGAATTCCCCCCATGACCTTTCATTTACAAAATTTTGTCCTAATCCCCTTCGTAATGATGAGAGAACAAAGACAACAAAAATGTTTATAATTTAATGTATAATACGCAGTTGCATTTTGAATTTTTCTTTTAGTACTGGTGGGCCATCATAGATTCTGAACTATTGGCATACTTACAGATAGAAGGCAACGTGTGCGTGTTTGTCATTGATGGCGCAGATCAGCACAATCAATAGCGCAATGATAATGGCATGGCAATGATCAACAGTAAAGAACAACAATGATCGTTGGATCCCATTCACAATTCCCAATGACTGTCAGATCTGAATTCAGATAGGAGGAGCGCACAGTAGAAGAGAACAAATCTCAGGCATCAGATCTGAGCCCGAAGACCGACCATTGTTGGATCCAGAGGAAGGAGCACGATCTTTACGTGCAAGATGACACGGGATTACAAAGTCCCGAAAACAGGAGGACCATCCATCTTCAAGAAGGACACATGGCGAGCGACTAGAATTTCGCTGACTTACACATTGGAGGAGTCAACGGAGCATGGTGTGGGAACTCGTGATATGCGATATCCTTAAATGATCTGGGTCGTCGGATTGAGGATTAATCTGAACCCTTGGATTGAGGGTCGTGGACCATTGGATGCAGACTACACGTGGCGAGAGGTCAGCTTCTCGCTGACTAGAAAGTCAAAGGAAGGAGGAGCTCTATTCTTTGAAATCACGAATCGTGAAAATGAAATTCAATATGAGTCGTTGATCAAGGGAGAGCGTGGACTGTTGATCTGGCTCCATTTCAGAGATTCAGATATCGGGTGTTGGAGGAGACAAGGAGACTCACGGAAAAATCATGAAGCACCTTTTTGGCACAGCCTATGGTCACTGCCGGTGGTCACGTGAGGGGAAGAAGCTAGCGGTGCTAAGCTCCATTTTGGCGATCGCGACTTGGAGTGTTGAGACCCTTCATCACAGGAATGCCGAAATGCAAAATCACGAAATTCAAATTCTATTTAGCGCTCGGTCACAACCAGTGGGCATATGAGATAAACGAGAAATCCTGCGGATTTCATCCAACGGTGCTGGTTAATTGGGAATCTGATCGAAGGGCTACTGTTTCTCTTCACGATTAATTGTTCAGTTATGATTCAGTTAGCTGAATTGAATCATGGTTCTTGGACGGTTGGCGATTCAGTTGCTGAGGCGTTTTTGCCCTAGGAGATTTGAGGTGTAACTGAAGAGGTTGGAGTGCATAAAAGAGATATACAGTGACTGTGTGAGGTTGGTTGTTCTCACTAAAAAATGAGGTAAACTGGGAGAAAGGAAAATCCCAGAATGCACAGTGTGAGATCAAACTCAGAAATTATAAACAGAAGATGAACAAAGAAAAAGAATAATGAAGCAAAGAAGAATTGTAGAACAAAGAAGAAGTGGTAAGAATTGATATATATGTATTGATGGTTACTCAATCATTTATTTTATAATCAGGGAGGTAGGGTGGTGCTAGGGAGGACTATGGTCCTCTAATATTCAAGTTGGTGCTTGAATATTGAAACTTGTATCTTCCATCTAGTTGTGGCTAGAAAACAGGGTGGCAGGGTGGTGCTAGGGAAAACATAGAGTTTTCTGTATGCAATTTGGTGCTTGTATAAGTCCAGTTGGTGCTAAAACACTCAAGGAGTTGATGCTTCCTTCTAGTGGGTGCTAGAGAAATAAAAGGGTTGGTGCTCTCAGCAAGTTGGAGCTTGTAAAATAGAGGTAGTAGCCTCACATTGAGTTGGTTCTCAAAGATAGATGATGTACAAAACTTAAAAGATTGCCTATCATTCGAAGAAGAAGAGGTTTTCTCCCTTTATGGGTTTCCTCGTGAAAATCTGTCTCTGTGTATATCTTATGTGTGTCTGATGTTCATTATTTATGCTGTTCATATCTTGTATAATATTGATGGTCACATGGAAGAGATTAAAAAAATTGCTTGAATAAGTCATAAATTGTTTAAGCACAGTAACAACTGATTCACCCCCCCCTCTCAATTGTCTTAGTAATTTCAACAATATAGTGCACCTCACCCACCATGAAGACTGGTCTGGACATGGGAAAACAATTTTCCCTCCAAGTCTGATATTCAACCATAATGAGATTCATAATTTTTCTTCGGCTATTCAAGTTCGATTCCCTTTCATTACTACCTTGCTGCTATGACAATTGTTGTTGTTGATGTTTCTCTATCATCTTCGACA
Source organism: Picea mariana (assembly GCA_032191745.1). NCBI lineage: Eukaryota > Viridiplantae > Streptophyta > Pinopsida > Pinales > Pinaceae > Picea > Picea mariana. The sequence continues at coordinate 38,011 of JASDQU010739205.1, read as the reverse complement.
ATAGATCATATTTGCGAGGGTACTGCTGCATTATGGTAGATTTCCTCGATGTGTGGGAGTTTCGCCTTCATGGTTTGCTTCCCTCACATGCCTATCCAAGTTGTTGAGTATGACCTTCCTTTAGCATTGGTACATGGCACCATTCAACATGCAATAGATGAGTGACCACATAATAACTTCGAAATACACTATTAAAACCACACATTTGAACCTATAGAACTAAAAAATTAATTAAGTGAGAGTTCATATATACTTCCCTAAGTTTGGTTCCTGGTTCCTCTGCTCTTGGTTGAGGTACTGTGTTCTTTGTGGCCGTTGACAATGTGCCAGATCTTAATCCTGAAAAATGTGAACAATTGGCGAAGAATATCTCAAATCATATAACCGTGAAGTTTTATATCTCAGAAATACCTTTCCAACAGTATAAAGAACGTGTGAAATGTGAATTAGATTCAAAAGTTATGGTCAAATTACAAAAGGTAGTTTAGTAGGGTCCTCTCCTTGTATCAAAGCCAAAAGAAGGATCAACTCTAGTATGTCGGCGAAGATGAAGTGATTAGCTCTGGTACAACAACGAAGATGAAGTGATTAGCTTCTGTACTAGGTCGTATTGACGAGGAATGGGTGATCTCCTTTGCTAGGAAGTCGATGGTTGAAGCAAGTCTTAAAGTGTTGGAGAAGCTCCAATCGTGTCACGTTGTATGAACTTGCAAGTGATCATTGCGATAATGAAGCTTAATTCATGTTTCCATGTCATCAGTGTGATGTGTGTGGACTTAGATTGAGTCGTTGCGCATTGGTTTCATCGTAGATAAGGTCCGTGTGTGGATTTGAAAAAGGCTCAATGGTTTTGTAAAAAAATAATAAAGGGTTATGAATTAAATGATAATTAAAATATAAAAAAGGGGGGTGATTCTGATCCCCCCTTCTCCCCTCATGGTTCATGAACGTTGGTAAAGGCTGTTTAAACAAATGTAAATGGGGTGGTGGTGGTGGTGGCCACACCCCTCCCTTAATGCCTTGATGTTTAAGTATTAACATATGGAGAGGGTCGTGGGTTGGGCCCCCTCCCTCTCCACCTCATACAAACGATAAGGCATCTTAAACCTTCCACCACACTCCACCTCATACAAACGATAAGACACCTCAAACCTTCCACCACATGCCACAATTTAACTTATCAACACTTTTGAAATTACCCACGCACCTCGCACCGGCCTAGTTTACTTCATAGTTGTCGGTATGTACCGGCCAAGTTCACCTTGTTGGCTCCGATATGTATGCTTTGTCACGATGGTGGAAAGAGTTTTAAACAACAACGAGTGGGGGGTCCTTTGTTTTAAGACACACAGATGGTTAGTTGGAAGGGGAGCTGCGTGGGATGCCCCCCACCTCTCATGTTCCACGTACCAAGCTTTGGGATTAGGGCCCTTTTCCCCTACGAATTCAAACTCCAAAACCGAACAAAAATTAAAACCCTCTCCTATTATTATTTTTATTTTTATTTAAATAAATATTGAATTTAAATACTTCAAATTTAATTTTGATTTTAATTATTTAAATTAAAAAATATCAAACCTTCAAATAATTTGCATAAAACAAACATTTTACTCAAAGCAGTTTTGTGTGGTGGTGTAAAACATCGTTGGAGGGGATTTCGACGCTACCCAACATGATTTAATGGTTTATAACTTGTTCATACGACGTCCGATTGGGGTACCTTTGTTTTGTGATAGAGAGGGCACATGGAGATGCTTTCGGTGAGATAACTAACATTGCCCTTCAAACCTTCTAGTGGTGTCATGGCTAATGAGGATGGCTTGGGCTATAAATCCCCGCTGATTGTTTTGACACTTTCGGGCCTCAAATTTTGATTATGTCGGATGTGTTGGGAACATAATCATGTAAATAATACATTTTCCCTACTTCCGGGATGGAAAATATACAGAAAGCATGAGGAGATGCTTTCAGTGAGATAACTAACATTGCCATTTAAACCTTCCAGTGGTGTCATGGCCTACTTCGGGGATGGAAAATATACTTTGACAAATGCTCAAAAATTGGGAGTAGAGACATTTTTTAATGAAAGTTCGGGTCTTGTTCTTACTGCTACTTTGCTCGAATTCAGCTTAGCCAGTTCCTGTGTTATATGTGCTGTATAGGTTCTTAATTAATCCATTGGTGTTGAGGTCATCTATCAGGGGCTCATAAATATAATTCCGCTAAAACAAATAACTGATGTTTAGAACTCTAAACACTGTTTAGGAGTCGAGAGGACCAATTCTCCTCTAAGATGCAATTCATAGACAACATAAGTCTTATAGATGCTGCAATTAACCCACCTGATGATAGACACCACTTTCATGATCATGGTTAGTCATAAAATCAAGAAGCGCAAAGTATGAAAGCTAGTATGGTATGTGCAATGAAAGTTATTGGTGACACAAATAGGCTTGCCCAAATTGTGATAATACTCAATTACGACTGCAACATAATGTTTATTATGCGAGGTAGGAAATCAATTGTCATTTATCTAGGCATGCATGGAATGCTTAATCATTGGAAATGATAGGAACTTGACTGATGGGTGCAACAAGAAGGATATGAGTTGAAGGACAATAAGAGAGCCCTCAAGATGAAAGCGTGTCTTGCTGATAAGGTTTGTGTCGGTGAGAAAAAAAGATCACTATTGATACGCTTAGTGTCAATGAGGGGTTGTTGGCACTAGGCCGAAGTGGAAAGAAGGACGATCATGGGAAAGAAAGCGTGCAGGAAATTGGAGTGACAATTGGCAAAAGATCAACACGCGCGAATGCAAGAAAGCATGCACAGAGGAAAGCGACAACTGGAGGAAGAATAACACGCGCATGGGAGAAAAACCTAGCGTAAGAAGGGTTAGGGTTTTGGTAATATTCTGTAAGTGGCTGAAGAGCCCGAAATGTATAAATATAGATACAAAAGTATCATATATGGTTTTCAATTTTAGATTAGTTTTTTGTGAGGATTACGATTGTTATTGAGTGATTTTTCCGAGTATTGTTGTTGGCGATACGTGAAGGGTTTTGAGTTGTATGAACTGAGTGTTGTAAGCTGTTGAGCAAGAAAGATATGAGGGAAGGTAGATCTGAGGATTAGACCACAGGCTGTGGAGCCTGGTGCGATCTAGTTTGCCTCACATAGATCTTACCCACTTTTACGGAGAACTATAAGCGCACGACGCAAGGAAATAAAAATCTACCATAATAAAAGAGCCAAGAGCCAAATCTTTGTGGACGTAGCCCAGGAGGGGTGAACCATGGTAATATCTGTGTAATGTGTTGAATGTTTTCATATCTTTAAAGCAATAGATGATTATGATTGAGGAATAACCAAATGCATTATTATAATCTGTTTATATTTTGAGTTATACGCATGCGATTCCTAGGAACAAGTGGATTACAGTAACAGTTCGCAGAACAGGGCCTTGATCAAGAAACCCTTTATCCCCTACTATTTCCTAGACTGTAGACACCTGAGTCTTACAGTCAACCATCTATAGCTATCTCGGGTGAGACTGCGTAGTACCTTTCGGGCGTTGCATTGCCTTCTGGTTTACTAGGAAGGCCGATAGTTAGAGGCTTTGTTGGAACCCCAAATGACATGAACCCTAGGTCAATAACTCAGATAACCTGAGAAGGGAGTCGATAAAACCAACAAATGGTTCCGTTGTCGTGTTAAGAGGAACAAGATAGGATTGAGTAGATGAGATAGAGTGGACAAGAACCATCGAAGAAGCAATGAGCCGTTAGAAGGGAATGTGGAGACCTTGGAATCCCACTAAAGAAGAAATCAAGGGCTGGTTGAGAACTAAAGAGCTAGAATTTGCACACAAAGATAATAGAAACCCTATAATCACACCACACAGATACCTGGATAAATACGTGTTTACGGATTTAAACGAAATCTTTTTTTGTGATTTTCCGCATCTACTACAGGAGTGGATCTTAAGGTTAACAAATAATCATTCGACAAACCAGATTCGACAACTAGATTGGACTCTAGTACAGATTTAGCAGCTGCAGCAAGTGTACAACAAATTCACCCGCGCAATAGACTTTTGGCTTCATAGTATTGTGGCAGGATTCATCACAGAGTTTGTGGTAGACACAACAAAGTCATACAACACAACTGAGCAAGAATTTCTACGAGGACCCAGAGGGAGGTATATTCGATCCCTGCATACTTCTATCACGATATTGCTATATAAGAAAGGTGTAATGACAATGGAATCAGATAGTTAGACTTCCTTGCGCGCATGGGGGAAGGGGGGAAGCATTGACAGAAAGAGGAGGAATGGAAGGAGGGCAGGATAAAGAGAAGAAGGAGGAGGAACCCTTGGACCTGATCTCGATGGATGACGAGCAACTCAAGTGGATCTTGGCGTCATCAGGAATGACGCGTAGTGGAGCACCCTACCAATATAATATACACACCAAGAAGAGAGCCATATCCGAAAGGGAGGGCTTGGCGAGCGATGAGGAAGAGGTAGAGGATCTCCAGGCTGTGGAGCAGATTGAGGAAATCCTGTGCGCCACCTATGAGAGGAAAAAAAGAGGCCCAAGAACGGGAGGAGAAGACAACCACCCCTTTCATATCAATGTCAGTGTGGAACCTATAAACCCATGTGCGACCAATACGCCACAGAGAACACCACCGTTTAGGCAACCAAAGTTTGGAGGAAGTCCGACAACATGAAGTACATCTACACAAGGAGCGACAACTAGAGGAGCCAGTTCAGGTAATCTTAGTCAAGTATCCATACCGCGCGGAGGAGGCAGTAGTTCAATACTTAGAATGGCAAGACATGACCCTACTATCAGATTACCAGAGTTTCGAGGAGAAGCAGCAGAAGACCCTGAGAAGCATCTATTCATTTGCGCCAAGATCTGGGAAGCAAAGCAGATCACTGATGACAACACCAAACTCGCGCAACTAGTGATCACACTAAGAGACCGTGCACTAGACTGGTACATGAGTCTAGACACGAACAATTCTCTCGGGACGACAAGGACACTAGATGACATTAAGAAACTATTAATAAATGAGTTTCAGAAGCTGAGCTCAGAGGATCAGTATCCACAAGAAGGTGTGCTAGAATAGATTGCGCAGTAAGATGGCTTGGCACAAAAATCAGAGAACCACCCAGTTTTCATGAGCTAAATGATTTGGAAACTTTCTTGACACAATATGAAGACGAAGTATTAGAGAACCAGAGACTATTAGAACTAGATTTAGCACTAAAGGCTACACCCAAAAGATGGTGGGGTGCGCACAAAGAGAGTATCACAGATTGGTACCAATGCAAACGATTACTGCGCATAAGGTTCGGCGTAGAACAGATATGGAACAACCGACAAAAATATGATGGACTAGGAATGCCAACAGAACACTTGGAGGCATGTAAAACACTATGGAAAATGACACCACCAGAAGAATGGTCTCACCACTTCATTCATACTTTAGGAGACATACCAGCAAATTGGTATATAGACAAGAAAATGCAAAAAGGAACCAGGACATGGGCGACACTCCAACATAACTTTACAGTCACTTTCTCATTCGAGCATGAGAACCCCAACATAGACACAACCCTGAAATGGATCAGAGATGTCATATTCATTATAGAATCAGAAGTGGAGGTTATCACAGAGGTATAGTAGCGGAATAAGCAGATAGTCAAGGAACTGTTGTCATGCTACCATGCACAGGAGGAAGCACCGGATGAAGATGATCCACGCGATATTCAGATCGAAGAAGTCAAAGGAAAGAGAGATGTGGAATGACCACCCTTAGAATCATAGGTCATCTCTATGCCAATAAAGATCAAGAAGGTTAACATAGGGGCCGTCGAGCAGCCCAAAATGGCCAACATTGGAGATTACTGGGATGAACAGACACTAGAAAGAATCACAGAATTGTTGTACGAATACAACGACCTTTTTCCCACAACCTTTATAGAGATGAAAGGAATAGCCGGAGAATTAGGAGAAATGAAGATACCACTCAGACCTGATGTGAGACCCATTAAACAATGACCGTATAGACTGAACCCCATCTACAAACAAAAAGTTAAAGACGAGATCGACAGGATGCTCGAGGCCAACATCATCGAACCAATCGAAGAATTAGAATGGATAAGCTCGATGGTAGTACAAGAAAAGAAACAAAGAAGAGGGATCAGGATATGCGTCGACTTGAGGAAGTTGAACGATGCATGCTTACATGACCCATTCCCCACACCATTCACGGACGAAGTACTTGAGAACGTAGGAGGACACGAAGCCTATTCATTCACCGATGGATTCTCGGGATATCATCAGATTAAGATAACACAAGAGGATAGACACAAGACCACATTTGCAATAGAATGGGGATCTTATCAGTACACAGTCATGCCATTCGGACTGAAGAATGCACCTGCGATATTCTCCAGAGTGGTCATCGCAGCATTTAAGGAATTCATCCATGAATTTCTTGAAGTATACCTAGATGGTTGGACGGTTTATAGCCTGTTAAAAAACCATGTGGAAGTTTTACGCCTGATGTTAAAACGATGCAGACAGTGCCAAATATCACTGGATATCAAGAAATGCATATTTGGAACACCATTTGGGATACTACTGGGACACATAGTATGCAAATAGGGTTTACTAGTGGATCCGGAGAAAATCACAGTCATTGTTAACCTACCAGCACAAAAAACAGGCCGCCAACTAAGAGCAACGTTAGGACATACGGGATACTACATCAAATTCATCAAAGGCTATGCGTAGATTACAAAACCTATGAAAAAACTGTTAAGGAAGGATACCAAGTATCAATGGAACGACGAGTGCCAACACGGTATGGATACCCTGAATGAAAAGATGGTCACCACACCAATATTGGTATTTCCATACTGGGAGAAGACATTCCATGTACATGTAGATGCATCAACAATAGCACTTGGAGCTATTTTAGCGCAACCAGGAATAAGAGACTTGGATCACCCGATAACGTTCGCAAGCAGAAAATTATCAGACTCAAAACAAAATTATAACATGATGGAAAGAGAAGGATTAGCTATGGTTTACGCACTACAGAAATATAGATGTTACCCATTGGGAAAACACTTTAAGATGTTTACAGATCACTCAGCCCTGAAATACCTATTTAAAAAGCCAGTGTTGGGGGGGAGAATATGTCGATGGTTACTGCTATTTCAAGAATTTGACTTCGAGGTAATAGTCAAACTAGGAAAACTAAATGTAGGACCTGACTACCTATCGAGGGTCACAAATGGAGAGGAACCAACGAATTGGGAAGAAAACTTTCCAGATGCACAACTCTTCTCAGTACAGATTGCTGACGATTACTTCACAGAGATCATCTAGTACTTGAGCACAGGTACTGTGCTGCAAGGATATTACACTGCACAAAAGAAGAAACTGGTAGTCTGCACATCCAACTATCAGCTGATCGTAGGGAATCTATACAAAATGGGCGCATATATCATCTTACGAAGATACGTACTAGACCATGAATGACCAAGAATTTTAGTAGAAGCCCACGAAGGAATAGCAGGAGGGCACTTTGCAGGAAAATCTACCATGCAGAAGGTACTACGCGCAGGATTATGGTGGCCAACGATATATAGAGACTCGAAAGAATATTATCAGCAATATGATGTCTGTCAACGAGTCGAAAAACCCAACAGAAGGGATGAGATGCCACTACGACCACAAGTGACACTTCAGGCATTTGACAACTAGGGAATAGACTTTGTGGGACACATTAACCCACCTGCCAAGAGAATAGGGGCAAGATATATTATCACCGCAACAAAATACTTAACAATATGGGTGGAAGCCGCACCAGTAAAAGATTGCAATGCAGAGAGAACTACCCACTTTCTTTTCGAATATGTAATTACTAGATTTGGGTGCCCAAGAATTTTGATGAGCGACCAAGGAATGCACTTCATCAAAAACACCATTCGAGTGATGCTTGAAGAGTTCAAAGTTCATCACCAAAAAATCACACCGTATCAACCACAGGCTAATGGAATGGTAGAAACCTTCAACAAAATTCTAGAGAATGCCCTGACGAAGATATGTAACGTCAACATGGATGATTTGGATCTCAAGGTACCAGTAGTACTATGGGCCTATAGAACCACATGCAAAAATTTGACAGGTCACACACCATTCAAACTGGTCTATGGTCAAGAAGCAGTAGTGACGTTAGAATTTCTAATACCCAGTCTACGTGTAGCAGCTATCACACAAATGATAAAACGAGGCGCAGTCCAGGAATGACTGGATCAATTACTGTCAATGGAGGAAGACCGAATCTTGGCATGATTCCATCAACAAGTACATAAAGTGAGAGACAAAGCATGGCACGACTGCCACATCAAGAGAAACATGTTCAAGGAAGGAGATCTAGTATTGCTCTACGACAGTAAGGCACTGCAACACCCAGGGAAGATGAGAATGCATTGGCTAGGACCATACGAGGTAAAAGCTGTCACAGACGGAGGAGTTGTACAGTTGAAAGATCTAGCAGGTGAAGACCTCAGAGGAATGATCAATGGGAGCCGACTGAAGCTATATAAGGATAGTCGACTACCCACTGCACAGTTCACCGTGCAGTAAATGGTAAAAAAAGAAAAAAAAAAGAGAGCCTAAAAATAGCGTGTGACATGATGGACAAGCCGGATACAAAACACAAAACCAGTGAGGGAAAAGACAATGGCCATATCGGAAAGGGAAACAAGCTGGAAAAGGAAAGTCAACAAAAGAACACTGACAGGACAACATGAGGCAGAATTAAAGAAAGGCAAGGACGGATGGGATGTTGCACTAAACACGCCAACTGGTGACTGCAAAGTAGCCATAAGGGCAGGTATAGCAGCGCAAACAATCGATATTATCAAGGAGAAAATCGCGCAGGCACTGCCAAAAGCAGTAGAATTGTAGGAGAAGTTCCAAACGATCACTAGGGAGATCGAGGAAGCACAACACAATTAGGTGACTCGGGACGAGTCACATGTCAGTGTTGGTGGCCTGTTGGCACCAAGCCGAAGTAGAAATAAGGATGATCATGGGAAAGAAAGCGTCCAGGAAACTGAAGTGACAACTGGAAAAAGATCAACACGCGTGAATGCAAGAAAGCGTGCACAGAGGAAAGCGACAACTGGAGGAAGAACAACACGTGCATGGGAGAAAAACCTAGCATAAGAAGGGTTAGGGTTTTGGTAATATTCTGTAAGTGGATGAAGAGCCTGAAATGTATAAATATAGATACAAAAGTATCATATAGGGTTGTCGATTTTAGATCAGTTTTTTGTGAGGATTACAATTGTTATTGAGTGATTTTTCCGAGTATTGTTGTTGGCGATACGTGAAGGGTTTTGAGTTGTATGAACCGAGTGTTGTAAGCTGTTGAGCAAGAAAGATATGAGGGAAGGTAGATATGAGGATTATACCACAGGTTGTAGAGCCTGGTGCGATCTAGTTCGCCTCACATAGATCTTACCCACTTTTGCAGAGAACTGTAAGCGCGCGGCGCAAGGAAATCAAGAACTACCATAATAAAAGAGCCAAGAGCCAAATCTTTGTGGACGTAGCCTAGGAGGGGTGAAAAATGGTAATATCTGTGTAATGTGTTGAATGTTTGCATATCTTTAAATCAATAGATGATTACGATTGAGGAATAACCAAATGCATTATTAGAATTTGTTTATATTTTGAGTTATACACATGCGATTCCTAGGAACAAGTAGATTATAGTAACAGTTTGCAGAACAAGGCCTTGATCAAGAAACCCTTTATACGCTACTCTGTCCTAGACTGTAAACACCTGAGTCTTATAGTCAACCATCTATAGATATCTCAGGTGAGACTACGCAATACCTTTTGGGCGCTGTGTTGACTTCTGGTTTACTAGGAGGGCCAATAATTAGAGGCTTTGTTGGAACCCCGAATGACATGAACCCTGGGTCAATAACTCAGATAACCTGAGAAGGGATCCCGTATGTCCTAAAGTTGCTCTTAGGGGTCAATATCTTTTTTTTGGAATATTGGTGACAAAAGAGGGAAACTCAACGATAAGCAGTGTATCGTAGAGAGAGATACAAACCTTACTGATAACAATTCCAAAATGTCAAGGAGAGTGGGGACTCAAAAACATATTCATGTTTTCCAAACCTCTCACTGCTAAGAATGTTTGGAGGCTTTTGCAAGGTTAGGTTTTTTTGGTAGAAATCATTAAGGAAAAGTACCTTGCTCCTAATAACATTGAGGATTGAATTAGGAGTCCAATAAAAAAATCTTTGAACTCTTCGATTATCTGGAAGGATATTACATTGGCCTTTCCCCTGATTGATAAATAACTAACCTGGCTAGTAGGTAGGGGGGATAAGGTTCAGGTAGGCCTTGATCCCTAGATTGGGAGCAGATAGACTTACAAACTGCCAATTCCCCTTGTTAAAGAGATTAGATTCAAAGGTTCTCACACCTTGTGACATATTATACAAGGCCTAATGATGATTAACTGATCGCAACAATGGATCTCATGGAGGGATTTAGATATCAAAGAGGATTTTGTAGATGCTTTGGAAAGAAAAAATAGACATCCTTATAAAATGCAGTGTCATCCTAAATGTCAAGGAGGGCAAACTTATCTAGTATTTGAACCCTTATGCGGGTTATGAGCCTAAATTTGGATACAAGGCCCTGACATCAGAAGGAAATGAACAACTACCACTTTGGTGATGGAATCCCATATGGAAGTTTAAGTGCTTTGCCAATTTTTTTTTTTTATGTGTGTTCTTCTCAATAACATGGCCCCTAGATATTCTACAAAAGAGAAGTTTTGAAGGACTAGGAAGATGTTGCCTTTGTGAAGAAGACCATGAAACCAACAAACATCTCATTATATCATGCCCTTTCTCAAAGTAAGTATTGAAATAAATTGAAGGCCTAACAAGACTTCACAACACATGGGAAGGAGAATCATAAAAGAAGAACTCAAGAATTGGTATAAAAACAAGAACACAAAAGATACAAAGCTCTCCTCCCCACTTTTTCTTGCGTAATCAGGTTGTCCAAAAGTGTCAAATTATTTAAGGGAATGGATACTCTGCCTCTTGAGTGTGCCACTTACAGCCTCAAAATTTTATGTTCTTTTCCACATTTCTCCTCTTCTCCTCCTAGTAATTGAGTTTCAACAAGCCATATCAATGAAGCAACTCCATGGGATTACTTTGATGGAGCCTCTCAAGACACCCCATCTAGAGGAGGGGTTGGGGGAATTATTTTCCTCTCCCCAAATCACACTATCTCCTTCAAAGTAGGAATAGGACAGACCAATAAAAACTATAGTGAACTTTTGGCTCTCAATTTGGTTCTCATTCTAGCCCTAAAAGAATGTCTCACAAATTCAAATTATGGGAGACTCTCTTTTATTCATTCAATGGATGAAAGACGACTTTATTTTG
>JASDQU010739205.1:4783-22431 GCA_032191745.1 Picea mariana | reverse complement strand
TTAGACCAAGTAGATCTTAACTAACTCCTAAGTGTCTAAATATCCTAACACAAACCCCATTGGATACCCCCTCTTCTCCCACCAACCCTTTGAAAACCCCTGTAACTGATCAAACCCCTATTATTCCTGATCCCCCTGCCCAATATTCCTCTCAACCACTTGTCACGACGCCCTCCCTTCCAACCACTCTCGACCCGAAAATGGGTGATTCAGACATGGACATGGAGGATCAAGAGCTGGCAGGTATCGATATGGCGCATTTGGAGAAAGCCTATCATAAGCATCAACTGTACACGATACCGCCCGACCAGCTGCGCAAGGTGCACAAATGTTTTCTCAATTCTTCGGAAGGAGGATCATCCCAAGCCAACACAAACCTGGGAATACAAAAATAAACCTCAAAGGAACAACGCAAGCCCACAAAAGATGAGAAAAAGAGAGGCAGGAAACCGAAACACCAACTCATACAAGATGTCAGTAAATTTCTCGTCAACTCAGGTCAAATTCATTTGATCTCAGACAACTTCCCTCCCCTCCAACCCCCATCATCTTCATGAAGATGCTATCTTGGAACATAAGGGGCCTCAATGCAAAAATAAAACAAGGTTTGCTCAAAGAAAGAATCAAGAAGGAACAACCAGACGTACTCCTCCTACAGGAAACAAAATGTGTGGGAGTGGAAGCGCATAATACTCTTCAAAGATGCTGGAAGCAAGCCTAGCATGTGGAAGTGGATGCCAGGGGGGAAACTAGAGGTCTAGAAATGCTCTGGAATCCAACCACAATTCTACTTGACAACGTTTTTACCTCTAAATGGACCATCACAACCTCCTTTTGCCTCATTGGATCGAACAAACAAGGCTACATCACAAACGTCTATAGACCCCCCAGACCAGGAGACAAGGAAGCCTTCCTCCAGCACCTGGAATGGGTAGCAGGATACATAGGCCCCCAAAAATGGACTCTCGGGGGAGACTTCAACATGATCACATAGTTGGAAGAAAAAAATGGGGGCAATCGCACCCTGGGAAATGAAAACATACTCTTCAACCGTACCATAGGCCTTCTGAACCTCATTGATGTCGGAATAGACAATGGGTCGTTTACTTGGTCCAACAGATGCTCGGGATCCCAACACGTTTCCAATAGAGTAGATTGGTTCCTAATCTCAGAAGCCATAATGATGGACGATTATCTTGGAATGCCACAATCATTGACACCCTGGGATCAGATCATTGGCCAATACTACTGACTCTCAATATCACTTTGAAAACTTTTCCGCTTTGAAAAATTTTGGTTGACACACCCATATTTCCAAAAAAACATCAAGACATGGTGGGAAGAGGCAGCTATCCAAACAGGGACCTCGATGTATCGGTTCYAACAAAGTCTAGAAAACCTCAAACAACACCTAAAATCCTGGAATAAGTCCACCTTTGGTGACATATTCCAAACCCATGAGCATCTAAACCAACAAATGAAGACACTCCAACAACAGATCCGAACACAAGTTCTCACAGAAATCYTAAAAACACAAGAGACTCTCCTAAACAACCATATTGTAGAAAGAAGAGTGCAAGAAGAAGTAATCTAGAGACAAAAATCCTGCATCCAATGGATGAAAGAGGGGGAAAAAAACACCAAATTCTTCCACAGATCCATGTTTCAACTTCGCCAGACAAATCACATCACCCACCTAGTCTTGGCGCAAGGTACAAAAATTCAACAACATGTTGATATGGAAAAGGAAATGCTCTCCTTCTACCAAACTCTTCTTACAAAAACCCTAGTAGACCACTTGTGGGCCATCGAGTCCATCCTCAAAAACATTCCCAAGGAGGTCACCAAAGAGAAAAATGAGGCCCTTATGAGACCGATCACTCAAGAGGAGGTTGATCAATCTCTTAAGGATACCCCACTAGGAAAAGTCATCGAGCTAGACGACTTCACTTCATATTTCTTTCACTACTGTTGGGGCATCATCTATGAGGATGTCTAGGAAATCATAGAAGACTCCAGAAGATTCGGGAAGGTCCTCCGGGCCCTCAATTTAACCTTTCTGTAATGTCCCCACCTGGGACATCATCACAGTGCAGAGGTTTATGATGACCAGAGTAGCCAGATGGGTGTTATAGTGAGTACAAGGGTTATTGAGAGGCATTGTGAGGTCCAGGTGGAATTTCTCATCATATCTCATCATTATTAGCCATTCTGCATAGGTTGGCTTTGGTTCCGTTGCATTCCAATGATTTCCATGATTTTGACTATTTTGAGCTATAAGTCAATGGAATTCACTGAAGAGGTCCTTTTGGGCACATTACTTGGAGGAACCTCTCAGTGTAATAGCTCATTGGAATTGGGAGGAGCAACACTACATGATGGGATGGCTAGAAGTGACTTTCAGTGGTCAGGGAAGCCACAAGGAGAGATAAAGAGCTTTTCAAAGGTAAAAAGGTTAATTAATTAATTAAAGTGATTTAATTAATTAATTAAATATTAATAAAATGAAAGTCACTTTGGAGGGACAAGGTGAGACAAAAGTATAAAGGAAAAGCAAGGGCCTCTTCTCGTTCATTCATGTATGATCTTATTTTGATATCTGGCTTTTAGCTAGTGAGCCCATCATTGGGGGTTTTGAGGGTTTTGACTTAACAAACCCTAGAGGATGATTCGGTGATGAAAGATTCCACCTATCTTGTCCCAAGCTTGGTCTCGAAGATGCAATACGCTCCCACACCATTCTAGTTCTAGATCTACTCAGTTGCAAGAGGATTCTACATCAGTTGAAGGGCAGAGAGAGAGAGGGCGCACCAGCTAGGGTTTCCAGCAAGAGGGGCACACCATTCATTGAGGGAGGATTTATCCTAGCTGAGGAGAAGTGAATTCGGGAATTCCAGGTATTGGGTTTTCCTTGCAGGTGTCCTAACATCATTCTTGGTGGTTTCTGGAGGCATTTCAGTGGTAGGTTTATTTATATTGACAGTGGGACGATTTCCCAAGAGGAGGGCGCACCATTATTTGGAGGGTAGCTGGATCTAAGGATCTAGCAGGTATTTTGATGATTTGAGCACTTGGGTATTCATTACCGTGCCCCAATCTATCATTCTAGTGGATTGGTGGAGCTGTTGGAGGTCTCTAGGAGAGAGGCTGAATTATTAGGGTTTCAGCCATCCAGTGGGGCGCACCATTCAGTGGAGGAGTTCAGATCTACAGAGTTTGAGAGGGATCTTGGAGATTCAGGAACCTGGGTTGTTCTTGCCATCCCCCGATCTACTGTTTGGCATATTTCTTGAGGTGATTGGACATCTTTGGCACCAGGGCCGAAATGTTGAGGAGCTTCAGCATTCCAGCAGGACGTGGCAGTTAGGGTTTCTGCACTTCATATGACTAGATCTATCTTGGCATTGGTCTTCATCTCTTATCCAACCTTTGGAGGATTATTTTGTGTTGTCAGGGAGCTTTTTGTAGCAGCTCATACTTCTATCTTGGAACCATATGTTGAGCATTCCAGATCAGCATCTTCATTGTAGCAGGTTCATCTATTTCATGAATAAAATCATATTTGAGATGTTTTGGCTTGTCTATATTGCATATGGTTGAGGTATGTCCATGATTATATCTTCTTGTTTATTGCTGAAAACATTCATATAAACACATCAATAAACCCTAAGGATGAAATCAAGAGGCCATTCATCAAAGTAAACACACCTAAACAAGTAATTCAACAAAGTGTTTGACGGAATGCACAACCAGAAAAGTTTTAAAAAGACACCAAAACTGTGATGATCCTTGCATAATGGCTTGGGATCATTACATTGGTATCAGAGCTTAGATTCCTGCCAGCCAGTGGGAATTAGTACATACATACAGAGAGATGGACAGGATGTGCCTTGAGATATCATGTTTGGAGATCATTTATCATGGCCTTAGCGAGGAAACTAAGGCTATAATAACCTTCCCACAGTATGCAACCTATAGAAATCCCCATTGGAGCGAAGAGGATATTTTACATGGGATCATCATATCACATACCATTGATGTCTTTACGTCTCAACATAGTTGTGACACTAGCGAGGAGTCACACGTGTTAGCACCTGGAGATGATGAGCTTCCTATGGGGGCCGTGACACATCTGTCCCCTGTTCAGATACCCATGATAGCCACGTCACATGAGGAGATCAGTGGAACGTCAGGTATGATGGATGAGCCTAGTGTGAGGGATGCACACCATGGACAGGTAGACCCACAGATCTAGGAGGAGGTACAGGATGTACATGCAGTTGACCTCACACATACAGGTCAACTAGAGGAGATGGAGTCATATCTATTGGAGACCCCATTGGTTGAGCAGATTGCGGAGGCTGACATGTTGATGGATCACTTACTTCCAGGATTGGCTTGCATTGATGAGGATGCACTCTTTAGTATTCAGGATGACCATAGCATGTGTCTAGACACAACTATATCGGATCCAGGAGTAGAGGATAGTAGCAGGATGAGTGCATAGGAGGATACGACTTCTCATACATGATACCATGTGATTTAGGGGGAGATAGCCTCTAGCGATGGGATGCAGTGGCATATAGGAGTACCCAACAACACAACAGGTAGTGGACAGTTCAACACGTTATCTTATGCCAAGGGTGTTTTTGGGGGCTCCAGATTTGACACTAGTAGGACTGACACTAGTAGTGAGGGGTCTGAGATGGCACCTCAGCATGACCATGATCAAGATTCAGACCACTTAGCAACATAGTTGAGAGTTAGTGAGGCTATGATCACGACAACCACTAGACGTATTGATGACATGCATGCAGTGATGGTAGATTACTGCTGGAGAGCATCAATGGAACATGGTAGTTCAGATGAGGGGACTGCCATGGATGATTTTCATACTCTCAGGGAGAGAGTATCTGTAATGAGGACTGACTACCAATAGTTGTTGGCAGACAGGGATTATCTACTGAGGGTTGGTGAGATGTATCATGAGGCTCTGAGGGAGCAGGTGTTGGAGATGGTCCGACTCACTTAGGAGTTGGAGAGCATTTGAGGATTCTTGAGAGGCACACAGACAACCCTTCAAGAATTAGATTCTAGATCATATGAGTCTCTTGAGGAGATTTTTTAGAGATCCACTTCATTTGTCTTAGTAGACACTTAGACATATCATTTAGTCACATTGCTAGGAGATGTTGATGATCTAGAAGAGGAGGACCAGTCGATGGAGGACACTTCCATTTGTGTTTCGAGAGCTGTTGACCTCCATATAGAGG
This sequence comes from Picea mariana, assembly GCA_032191745.1. Classification (NCBI taxonomy): domain Eukaryota; kingdom Viridiplantae; phylum Streptophyta; class Pinopsida; order Pinales; family Pinaceae; genus Picea; species Picea mariana. The sequence continues at coordinate 17,158 of JASDQU010739205.1, read as the reverse complement.
TTGATCCAGCAGTATGCTCAGGATCTATGATGAAACATGAGTCTACGGGAGATGACATGAGTATGCCGGAGCATACAATGATGAGTGATAGCTCACAGAGACATGCTGAGATGTATGGTGGGAGTCAGAGGGGTGTATTGACTTGCAGGGAGGAGACACACTTAGGGGAGTATGCAGATGTCACTCATTTGCAGCAGCACATAGTTGTGGGAGATCACTTTCACCATTTCAGCAGTTGCATGGGAGATGAGAGATGGAGGTTGGTTGACCAGTAGTCCAAGGAGTTAGTTTCGGTTGTATTGGATGATTGGGATTCGCTGATGACCACATGAGAGTATTTATCATGGATACCAATGGACAAGCTTTTGGTTGAATCTTTGGGATTGACCAAAGCATGTGACACCTCCCAGTCCTATAGTCAGCTGCAAATGTTTCTATTAGCCCGTCCTAACACTTTTATCATAGAAAATAGCATGAGGAGGGATAGGCTGTGGCTGAGGGCATGGAGAGTGAGTAGGCCGAGACTACATGACATGAGTACTTTTACGACATACAACAGGTCATAGGTGGACCGCGTTAGACAGACAGTTGATACTTGGTGCGTGATGGTGAGCATCATAGACCAGGTGACAACATATGAGTACAGAGGGCTTCCACCAATGATCAGTCCGACACAGGAGCAGTTAGCGGAGACTGGAAGTGATAAACTTCCAAGTTTGCCATGGGATCCGAGAGTTCATTTTGTTAGCAGGATGTTTCACTACATGACGACCTAGGTTGCGCTAGAGAGCCACACACTCCACCTTGGTTGGTTTGGAGTGGGCCTGCAGGTACTTGTCCTATGGGGCGAGACCTTTCCCCCCTCTTGATCATCATGATAGAGCATGGAGATGTTTGGACAGGTACTTCTTCTACAAAGGTGTCTTTACTGATACAGTTTCTGGACAACAGGTCCAATGGTCACAGTTATTTCAGTTGGAGGACCCAGGAGAGGTGGATTCAGGATGTATGAAGGGGGCAGGCAGTCATGGTCAGAGTAGTGTAGGGCCAGCAGGGTGATCTTCGACAGAGGTTAGCATGGGACCCAGGGATTGCAGAATTGAGCATTTCACTGAATGACAAAGGAGAGTGGACCATTGCAGGAGAAAGTTATTCTAACTTTCCATTGAGCTCTAGTATTGAGAGGAGCACATCGCTTGCGGGTGTCCCACGGAGGTCTTGAAGCACCTCGTTTATACATCAGCATGAGCAGTTGATGGAGGCCATGTGGATCTTGGTAGAGACTTGGAGGATGGACTCATTCTGAGATGAGGCCATGTGTCATATGCAGGAGACACACAGAGTTGTTTTATTTCATGATTATGCTTTCCAGGGGCTAGTAGTTAATGACTTGTTATGGGACCCAGGGGGCAGAGTGTATGAGTGGTCATCTTTATATGGGTTCTACTATGTATTCCACAGGTGGACATGGGATCCTAGTATTGTACTTGGAGGGATTTGGGTATTGCTTGAGGACAAGCAATTTTCTAGCAGGGAGGACTGTAATGTCCCCACTTTGGGACATCATCATAGTGCAGAGGTTTATGATGACCAGAGTAACCAGATGGGTGTTATAGTGAGTACAGGGGTTATTGAGAGGCATTGTGAGGTCCAGGTGGAATTTCTCATCATATCTCATCATTATGAGCCATTTCACACAAGTTGGCTTTGGTTCCGTTGCATTTCGATGATTTCCATGATTTTGACTATTTTGAGCTATAAGCCAATGGAATTCACTGAAGAGGTCATTTTGGGCACATTACTTGGAGGAACCTCTCAGTGTAATAGCTCATTGGAATCGGGAGGAGCAACACTACAGGATGGGATGGCTAGAAGTGTCTTTCAGTGGTCAGGGAAGCCACAAGGAGAGATAAGGAGCTTTTCAAAGGTAAAAAGGTTAATTAATTAATTAAAGTGATTTAATTAATTAATTAAATATTAATAAAATGAAAGTCACTTTGGAGGGACAAAGTGAGCCAAAAGTATAAAGGAAAGGCCTCTTCTCATTCATTCATGTATGATCTTATTTTGATATCTGGCTTTTAGCTAGTGAGCCCATCATTGGGGGTTTTGACTTAACAAACCCTAGAGGATGATTCAGTGGTGAAAGATTCCACCTATCTTGTCCCAAGATTGGTCTCGAAGATGCAATACGCTCCCACACCATTCTAGTTCCAGATCTACTCAGTTGCAGGAGGATTCTACATCAGTTGCAGGGCAGAGAGAGAGAGGGCGCACTAGCTAGGGTTTCGAGCAAGAGGGGTGCACCATTTATTGAGGGAGGATTCATCCTAGCCGAGGAGAAGTGAATTTGGGAATTCCAGGTATTGGGTTTTCCTTGCAGGTGTCCTAGCATCATTCTTGGTGGTTTCCAGAGGCATTTCAATGACAGGTTTATTTGTATTGACAATGGGACGATTTTCCAAGAGGAGGGTGCACCATTATTTGGAGGATAGCTAGATCTAAGGAGCTAGCAGGTATTTTGATGATTTGAGCACTTGGGTATTCATTACCGTGCCCTGTTCTATCATTCTAGTGGATTGGTGGAGTTGTTGGAGGTCTCTAGGAGAGAGGCCAAATTATTAGGGTTTCAACCATCCAATGGGGCGCACCATTCAGTGGAGGAGTTTAGATCTACAGGGTTTGAGAGGGATCTTGGAGATTCGGGCACCTGAGTTGTTCTTGCCATCCCCCAATCTACTGTTTGGCATATTTCTTGAGGTGATTGGACATCTTTGGCACCAGGGTCGAAATATTGAGGAGCTTCAAAATTCCGGCAGGACATGGCAGTTAGGGTTTCTGCACTTCATACTACCAGATCTATCTTGGCATTGGTCTTCATCTCTTATCTAGCCTTTGGAGGATTATTTTGTATTGGTGGGGAGCTTTTTGTAGTAGCTCATACTTCTATCTTGGAACCATCTGTTGAGCATTCCAGATCGACATCTTCATTGTAGCAGGTTCATCTATTTCATGAATAAAATCATATTTGAGATGTTTTGGCTTGTCTATCATATTGCATATGGTTGAGGTATGTCCATGATTATATCTTCTTGTTAATTACTACAAACATTCATATAAACACATCAGTAAACCCTAAGGCCGAAATCAAGAGGCCATTAAGCAAAGTAAACACACCTAAACAAGTAATTTAGCAAAGTGTTTGACGGAATGCACAACCAGAAAAGTTTTAAAAAGACACCAAAATTGTGATGATCCTTGCATAATGGCTTGAGATCATTACACTTTCTCACCCTCATACCTAAAGAAAACAATACCACTTCTCCCTCGCACTTCAGGCCCATTTCCCTCTGCAACATCATCTACAAACTCCTAACAAATATCATTACAACCCGCCTCAAACCCATTCTACTGTTCCTAATCTCCCCAGAACAATCCGGCTATGTGGAGGGCAGAAAAATCCTAGACAGCATAGTCCTGGCTCATGAAATTATCCACTCGCTTCACTCAACCAAAACTCAAGGTATGCTCCTAAAATTGGATCTCTCTAAAGCTTTTGATAAATTTAGCTAGAGCTACTTAAGGTCAACTCTCCTAGCCCTCGGCTTCAATCCCACTTGGGTCTCATGGATTTTCAACCTCACCTCTTCAGCCTTGTTTTCCATCCTCATCAATGGTGTCCCCCCCAAACCCTTCTCCTCGTCAAGAGGAATAAGACAAGGGGACTCGCTCTCGCCCTTCCTTTTTATCCTTATGGCAGAAGGGCTCAGTCGCACTCTCAAAGCAGCCATTAGGGACCACTCTCTCTATGGCCTCATCCCCCATGGTATTTCTCCCCCCATATCGCATAGCCAATTTGTTGATGATATAATTCTTATGGGATTGTCTATAGCGAGAGAAGCCTTGCACTTCATATCTATTATTGACCTCTTTCGTGAAGCATCTGGCATGGAGGTGAATCTAACCAAATCAAAAGTCTTCTTTTTCAACATGCCTATTGAAAGCCAAAACCATCTCACTCACATCCTGATCTTCACCTGCAGCGTCCTCTCGTCTGTCTACTTGGGCATCCCCCTCATTGACAACCCACTCAGAAACACATCTTGGGGCTCCTTGCTGTCCAACTTTCGAAAGAGACTCTCCCTTTGGACTTTTCATTCCCTCAATCTTCCTGGGCGCCTCATCCTCCTCAAATAAGTTCTCCAAGCTGTCCCAATATACATATTCTCAGCCTTGGCAGCCCCAAATTTTATCCTCAACACCTTAAGAACTATTCAAAGAAGATTTCTATGGCAGGGCAATAAAGAAGGGCGCAAAATATCCGTGGTAAGCTGGCAAAAAGTATGCAATCCAAAAAAAGCAGGGGGCCTCGGTCTCTGAGACCCAACCATTCTCAACAAAGTCCTCAGTGCTAAAATTTGGTGGAGATGGTTAAAGAGACCCCAAGATCTTTGGGCATGACTATGGAGGAAAAAGTACACTCCCACAATCTAGGAAAGAGAGCTCATCAGGGGGAATGGTCAAAGCCCAGGTTCACTCATCTGGAATGCGGCTAGGAATAATCGAGGACTTATCACATACCACTCTTTTTGGGAACTGCAAAGTGGCTCCTCGACACTCTTTTAGAGTGACTCATGACAACAACTCCCAGCCCTAAACACAAACCTGACTCTTAGTACCCTCATCCCCTTCACCACCATAGCTGGACTCCACAAAGTGGTCAATCTCTAGATTCCTTTTGATCCAGGGGAAATTTGGCGCACCTGGAAAAACTCTCACGAGAACCTGAACATTCCCCCAGAGTTCAACCTATGTTCCTTGCAGGAGCATCTCGACTCAAGGAAAATTTTAAGTCAACAAGGGGAGGACATACTTAGATGGGGACACTCCACCACAGGTGCCTTCAACATCCCAGAAGCTTACTACATAAAAGTGGGTCACAAAACCTTACCTCGAGAGGAGATCTGTGGCAAGATTTGGGACATGAAATCCTGGCCGAAAATTAGTACCTTCCTCTGGTTAGTGGCGCATAAAAACATTCTCACCTGGGACAATTTAAGGAAAAGGGGTTTCATTGGTCCCTCCTGGTGTCAGCTATGTGGATGAGAGGAAGAAACTCAAAACCATCTCCTCAACCTGTGCCCATATAGTTCGTGCATTCGGGATTATAGCGTCGAGATTATGAGAACAACGGACATGAACCACATAGGTCTAAGGGAAACTATTGAAGACTGGAGAAGATCGACCTTTCATTCACCCATACTCAATAGAATCTGGCAGCTTCTCCCGAGCTTCATTCTCTGGAAAATCTGGAAAGAAAAAAACAGACGAATTTTTAAATCGATCACCAGGAACTGGCAATATGTGTGGACCACAATCCACACCAACATCAATGAAACAATATCTCTGCACCCTTGGACAGAGCAGGATCTAAAAGGCCCACAAAATGAAAATATCATCCTCAGCACCTGGCGACTCAATATCAATCCTACCCCTGACAGGCCTATTGCTGCTGTAGGACATAAGACTAGCCCCACTCAATGGGAAGCTCCACCCATAAAATGTTTCAAAATTAATTTTGATGGAGCCTCCAAAGGGAATATAGGACCAACAGGCTATGGAGCTATCATCCGGAACAGTAAAGGGGAAATATTCCACATCATGGCAGGTAGTATTGGGCACAACACCAACAACGTTGCAGAAATATGGGGCCTCCTATGCGGTCTACAAGCAGCCACAGAGAAAGCACTTTTCCCCATCATTTTAGAAGGAAAATAAAAAATTGTTATAAATCTCCTCTCGCATCTGCTCAAGAGAGTAGACTTGGAGAAAATCTCTCCAAGATGGAGACTCATGAATGGGCTTTGCAGAATAAAATCAACCCTCCAGCCTCAACAGGTAATCTTCCCATCCCATGTAAGAAGAATGGATAACCAAGTTGCCTTATTATTGGAAAATCTAGGTGTCGAGCTGGCGGAAGGAGTCTTCTCTTGCTGTCCATCCACCAATCCCTCTCACCCCACAATTATTGCTTGTAGGAACATAGCCCACACCAAAGATCAACCCATGAATGGGGTGTTTCCATGATATGACGTGCACAATTTTTGAAGAGGCCTCATGGCCAAGCCACACGCCACTTGGTGTCCCTCCTTCAACATCACCTTACTCCAGTCACCTCTAGGATTTAAACAACCCGCCGCCACCTTTCACTATGCATTTGCACCCCTCAGCTCACACGAACTGGAAGCTATGTGACCTGAGTGTCTTCATGGTGCCGTGCAGAGGGCTTCTTCGATCACTTCAGCTCCAGCCTGTTCCGCCCACGCCTAAAATCCAAGATGGGGCTTACTTTCCCACATTTGCACACTCACAATTCACAGAGCCTCACCTCCCTGTTTCACCCCTTCCTCCATTCTATGACCAGGCTCTGGTGTGACCTCCCTTCGTTTTTGATTTTGTAGTGGGGCTCCCCCTTTCCAAGATCAATGACCTTTAGAGTCTTCCTCCCCTGGAAGCCGCTAGCTCTTGTCATGCCCCATATCAGAGGCAAGGCAAAGCGAGGAGCAACCTGGTATGAGGCCCGGGGAAGGAAACTGCCTATCCCTGACTCTTCCTGTGAAGCTGCTAACTCCCCTCCTGCAATTGATCACCACCCCCCTGAAGTGGTTTTTCCCCCTGAATTGGCTTCGGTTGTTGTGCCTGCTCAAGCCTAGCCACCCTGCGACCCCGCCCCTGATCTCCTCCCCCTCTCGAATCCCCGCGGCTATAGGGTCAAGTGGTTTGATCTTCTTGGCAACTCGTTAGGATTCAAACCACCTTCCCCATCCCCCCCTCGACGTCCCTCTTTTCCGCCCTCCCCTCCCCGTCCCCCCTCCACCACCTCTCCTCCCTCCTCCCTTCTGAGGTCTTCCTCAGCTTCTCCGTAGTCCACACACACAAAAACTTTCTGTAACAGGTGCGAAGATCGAACCAAGCTCATGGATACTCTGAGTAACATCAAAAAAGACACGGGGGATATCAAATTGGCTATGCTCGACATACAGAATAGGGACACTGACAGCTGGAGCAGAGTGGACACTTTGATGGAAGTTTACGCTGGGCCACTCTGCTTCAATTCTTCCACTCTTTGTCTCACCATTTGATTCTTATGCTCCTGTTCTTCTCCTTCTGCTGCTTCCCACTTTGCACACGATGAGTTTCTAGTTTCTTTGATAAGAAGGATGAGGTTTACCATAAACACAACATTTGTCTAGAATACCATATAACTGCTGCCTTGCACTATCCAAACTTTTCCATATAATTGCTGCCTTGCACTATCCAAACTTTTCCATATAATTGCTGCCTTGCACTATCCAAACTTTTCCATTCGTTGAGCATGAACTTATTCCTCATCCTAATCATTTGCAAACTTCTGCAAACTCATGAATGAAGCAGACCGTAACAATTGTGAAGGCACTTGCACCTCCACCAATGCCCTCCCTTGAAACCGCTGTTAAACTTGATAGAGCATAGTAAATTACACTGCATATGATTATAATCATTGCCTTCACCCTTGACATAGCTTTCAAAAATATAGACTTGCTCTCACCCTTACCCAACCTAGAAGACCTCCAAGATCTCCACCCCAGATGCAATTCTAGATCTGTACTCAGACCCTGCAAGATACCCAGATGATCGTCCACGCCTGGAGCAGGGGGAGGTACATTCTCCTTTTCTTTTCTTTTCTACTAATCATGGATGGACAAATTTTCTATTGATCCACAGGGAGAAGAAATAAATCCTCCCATATGAGTTTCGAACCGAGTCGAGCAAAATATTTTGATTAATTGTGCTTGTAATTGTTTGTTTGGTAGCAAACTTCCATATGGATCTATACTAGCATATATCAGTTGGAACATTATAATAAGAAAATGATTTGTCATTTACAATCGAAAATTTCTCAAATGGCAAATGGATATTTGGATCTTAGAAACAGGTTTGTTTCATAGATTTTATGACAAGAAAGAAAAAAAAAATTGCGAATGATTTGCGTGGACTCAGGTCGAGTCAAACCGGTGTTTCTGGGCAGAACAGTGTATTTTCCCTTTTTACTAAACTGCACTGTCTCCCCCATGATAAGTCTTTCTCCCCGCCCCACACTCCTACAAATAATGCTGAAGCCTGAATTATTGATTAAGATGAAATAGAAGTATGGAAGATGATTCCTTATGATATTGAATTGTCCAATAACCACCACCGTCTGTCAAGAGGTGGGAAACTGTTCTATGTTGTGAAGCGTGTGACCACTTGGCCCAACTTAATGGTCATGATAGCTCAAGTGCTTAATAACAGTTCCATTGTGAGAATGCATTGGCTACTTTTGAGGAACATAACCTTCTTGTCCTCACAATCCATTCTTGAAGGGAAATCTTGGCCTTACATAAATTATATTGCTGGGAAGACCGCGCGTCAAGTCCAAGAGACTGCAAACAAATCGAACTAAGATGAGCTGATTGTGGTTAAGCATCGAAATATCTGCACTAAGCCCATTACACACATCGAGAAGTTTGATAGAGTCATTCAGGTATTCAGTAATCCATATCTCTCTAACTCCTCCTCCTTGAATCTCTAGGTCACCAATAAGGATTTTCAAATCCTCGTAGGTCTTTGATAAAACCTACGTAGCTTGTAGAATCCATGCCAAATTAAAAAATTCTAAATTCTTGGGCTTAAATTCGTCCAGTCTAACTGATAAAGTTTTCTGAAACAAATACACCAATTCCCCGGGCCTTAGCCTTGAATGCAGAAAATGAGAAAACGACTGTACAAGATAATAGCTGAAACTGGAATTACTATGGCCTTCGCTAACCTCCCAACGCATGCTACTACGCATTGGAAACGAGACAAAAGATGTTGATCAAATGCCGTGCTATAAAGTTGTGTGTATAGAGACCTGCACATAGACTACGAACTACGAGAGTAAAATTCAGCTGGCTCTGAATTCAATTACTTGAATCTGCATAACAAAACATCAGATCAGACCCTATTACTGTTACAAGGTCATCCTTTGAAACTTAGATCTCGTATATGCAAACATCTTTTGATCACCCTTAGATCTCGTATATATAAACATAATCTGATCAGGTTATTTCTGAGAGAGCTACACCTCTGAAATCATTAATATTTTTAACTGTAAGGCAGTATGAAAATTTCAAATTTATTTAAAGTAACATGAAACTTAACACACCAATTTAGCTATAGCTATAGATTCTTTTTTTTTTTTAAATGGTGAGGGATGAAATCACTCTACTTCCATCAACAGCTATAGATAACTCCAATCAAAACCAGTACCGATACGACCCAGTTTAGAGATATGCATGGCGAGAAACTGAGGAGAGGGAACGAGGGTAGGGTGGAGAATGGGAGTGAATTGATCTTCGAACACTCGACTTCGAATTCATAGAATTTTATCAACCATAGGCCTGGAATCCTCTCATCAACGAACGCTGCTTCAGCGACACGTTCTTCCGCTCTCAGAGCTTTCCGCTATTAAGTTCTTTTCCTTTTATTATAAATTGTTTTTATATTTGTTTTTTAATATTTATAGTGTTAATGGAGGACTAAAATAACCTAGCACCCATTTTGTATGTCAATGATGTTCAAAAATATTTTTAAAATAAAAAATATTAAAATAACAAAATTAACTAGCTAAAAACAAACTTAGAATTGAATCTAAATCATAAACCTAGGGTTTGTAGGTTTTCAAAGGTTGAGTTTTCCATATTTGTTAAGATTTGTGATAATAGAGTTTATATTTTTAGAGGAATAGGGCTTATTTTAAACATTTTGAAGGTTGAATGGAAAATATAAAAAAATAGAAACAATACAAAAATAACAAAAAAAAAAAAGAGGTTTGGAATAACTAATTTGGCTTTTTAGTGTGTGTTTTGTAGTAGGAGGGTTGTGAAATTCATTTGGAGAAGGTCTTGAGGTTGAGGTAGTGTATGGCTTAAAGAGTTGATGTCTCAGTTGGATGGGAGAAATATCCCAAAGGGAAATCTATAACATTTCCCAATGAAAGTGTCTCACGGATAATTAACTCTGCATTATTTAAAAAAAAACAACCTTCAAAGTTCTAATATAAAAGTTCTAGATAACAATACACTCAAGTCAACTTTAGAGAATTATACATATCGAATCACTGTACAGATGTTAATGATTAAAGACACCATCAAATGCTCGAAGGTATATCAATTTATTTTAATTTTTTAATTTAAATTAGAAAATTTGTATTATAAAAAGGCAACACTGAGACAACAAATTATGAGATGAAAAAATTCTTGAGTGGGACAAGATCAAGATCAAAACCAGATTTTGCTAGATTGAGTATTAAATTATATCCATGATACATACAACTGTTCCAATCCAGAATTCTGCTAGTGTAGATTCTAAAAAAGACCCTAAACTTAACCAAAATTTAAAGCACATACTAACTTAAACTTAGGGAGGAAACCTGATCTGATCATCTACATCTTCCATTTCCGGATCATCTGGCTATTGCATAGTGACTTTGAGATCTGGAAAAGGTGGGGCCGGGACTGGAAATTGCAGATTTTGTGTCCCCTGTTATATTTTCTTACTTGTTTTTCATTACGAATAATACACAATATAAATATATTTATGAATATGTTGTCAGATTCAACTTATTCTAAACTGAACATATTTTAAATTTTTCAACAAACATAAAAAACAGACTCCAACTATTTACTAATGTAAGCATTATTTCCAATACTTGAAAGGTTGGTTGGAGGCAGATTTCCTCCCACTGACTTCTTAAAGTATCGACGCCATCATTCAACTGACTTCTTAAAGCATCGACCTCATCATTCGGTGACTGGAAAGACTATCTATGAGAAACGTTTAACTCCAGAACTGCGAGGACTTGGGATGCAAGAGTACCCAATCTGCTTTGTATTGATATCACCAATGAACAGAGGTCATCAAGTTCCTGCTGGAGCACTCTGGAGTTGGTACCTTGACGTCTGTTGGCCATAATGAAGTCCCTGCTGAGCCGAATTCGCTACCCTTCTAAGTGTTAGAGATTCCAATACCTTTCAAAGAGGTCGTGAATGTATTTAAAGGAGATTGAGTCCTGGATTGGAGAGAGATACATTCCTCCTTGCTGAATTCCTGTATTTTCCCAATCTCTGACTGGGCATCCTAGAGCATGAGAACAAAGGTGGCCAAGAGATTTTGAAGACGAGGGAGAAACCGTTTCCTGATGAATCTGCGTGCGAACTAGGACGAGGACGAGAGCTGACATAAGAGGGACGAAATAGATGAGATGGATTGGAGGAAGCGACGTACAGAGGAGGTGAAGTGGCTCGCGAGGGCATGGAAGGATGAGAGATAATAGAAGCGAGGGGGCGTACGGATCTCTAAGAGGCATCCTGCAAGTAGGGACAACACAAAAAATACATGGGAAAAAGGTTGGAATGAGAGAGGTGAGCAACGGGAGTGGGTTAACTCGGGAGGTATTTTCTCTCCTTCTGTGGTGGAACTTTTATTCATCTGAAACTCAGATTATCCTTGATTACCTGAAAAATTCAGATTATCCTTGATTACCTGAAAAATGGTTTAAAATGGGCAAATTCCTTAGAGCTGAAATACATGAAACTTTTATTCATGTAAAACTCAAGTTACCCCTGATTATCTGAAAAATGGATCTATTTGCTCCCGAATTAACCTAATTAACCTACTCTGTGAGCAACGTACCAGGAGAACAAGAGCAGGTGAGAAAATAGATCATCTTAGATGGGCAAGAGGCAAGTATAAGGGGGAGGAAGGATGGAGGCACAAGTGCGCAAAGGAAAGGGATGAAAAGGCCAAGGGAAGGGACTTGGAAGTAATGGAGATGTTATCTAATTGTTAGCACCAGTAATAAGCGCCAGTTGTAAGCATCAGTTAGAAGAGTTAGTTCTCAGTTCATAGTCAGTTGTCTAGTTGTCTTATGGTTTGCATGCAACCGACTCGGGAGAGTCTTTTCCTATATAAGGATGTAATCCGTCTTCGTTTAATAATCAAGAAGTGAGTGTAGCCTCACCGTGTTTGTTAGAGTGGTATATTTTATCTTGGTATCAGAGCCACGAGGAGAAGGTGCGAGAATTGAAGAGGTTCGCAGGTCTCTCCTCTCGGAGGGTGCGACGGCAATAAGAACCAGTTTTGTTCGCACGCTGCTGTGCATTTCAGTGCGAACTCCTTCACGATTCCCGCGATTCCCGCAGGAGGAATACACTAGAGGTGCGGAGGTCCTTCACGATTCCCGCAGGCTGCTCTATCGAGAGGTGCGAGAAACATTGTTTTGAGGAAAATCCGTGGATTAATTTGGTGTATCCT
>JASDQU010739204.1:211868-222522 GCA_032191745.1 Picea mariana | reverse complement strand
TTTATAAAAAAGAAGAAGAAGATAGTATTAGTGACTTATAAATATTTCATAAGTACAATATTTAGGTAAGTATATGGATTTTGGTGAAAAGATGAAAGAGAAAAATTTTAAATTTTGGTTAAGTAAGATTTATAAAAAAGAAGAAGAAGATAGTATTATTTTTCAGTGCCCTATAATAAAATATTTAGGTAAGTATATGGATTTTGGTGGAAAGATGAAGGAGACGAAAGATTTTTATATGATCTTATTTCAAGGTGTTTTTTCAATCAAAATAATTTTTTTGAAAAAAGATCTCAAGAACTTAATTTGCGAGAGAACTTGGCCATCAACCAAATTAGAATGTAAAATAGAGGATTGCCATGAGGCATGATCACTCACTTGTGAAACGTAACCTACTAACCATGAAGGACGAGAAAGACTTAAGAAATTAAGTGAAAATAAATTTCAATCTTAATATACAAAGAAAATATGATACAACGATTTCATTGTTACATGAATGAATTTAATAATTAATTTTYTAATTTAGTTAWTTTTTTTTAGATTATATTTCATTTTTAATTTCAATARCATGACATAATTCCAAATACTTAACATCTCTTCCATTCAAGTGATTCTACTACCCAAAAAATTTAGGAAAATATGATACAACAACAAATTGATTAGAATATTTTAGATTATATCTCATTTATACTTTCAATGGCATAGCATAATACCAAAAACACTATCATTGTTGCCTTTAACTTTTGAGTTAAAGTGATTCTACTATGCAAAGTTTTTTGTTCTTGTTTACCTTTTTCACCTTTTTAATACTTTGACAAGTCTTTGAGATTTGACTCAAGTCTTTTTGTTGTTTTTAACCTTTTTAATCTTTGACAAGTGTTTGAGATTTGACTCAAGTCTTTGAGATCATTCTCAAGTGCTTTTGTTTATGTAATAATTATGTATATTATTATTTTGAGAATGGGACAGATTAGCATTTTGAGAACAATTTCCTTATTGTACTGCCTCCCAAGCAGTATACATAGTGATGAGTTGGGGTTGACTTTTCTATTAATTTGGTCTAACTTTAAAATTTTTGTAAAAATCTTAATGTATAACATAAGAAACTAAAATTCTTCTTTTTTAATATGTAAAAAAATTGAATTTTCTTACTTTTCATTGGCTGATAACTTTATAGTGTTATTGCAGCCTTCACGTATTTCGAAATAAAAATTAACTCAAAAACATTACAAACTACAAACTGGGTAAGTTAAATTTCTATTTTATATTATTTATATTTAATACTTTGTCAGCCTCAATGCATAGATTGGTCTTGGTCTGCACAGATTTATATTCAAATCAAGGTACAGCGGGCAGCGTGGGGAGGCAGTACACGCATCCACGCTGCCCTTGTTTGTTACGATGTATTATATATTTTAATTGTCGAATTCATTATCACATAAGTTAAGTATGTAACTTAAAATATCAAATATAAGTTTTAGATTTCTCAATATCTATATTATTTATTTATTTTATTAGTCTTTGTTTTTTTAGGTTACATCGATTTTAGGAATTGATTTGTTTAACTTTTTTTTTTTACGGATTTATTTACTTTGTAATTTAAGTTTCTGTTAAAAAATATATAAAACACTTATGTTCTCCAATCACCAACTTTTACCTTTTTTTTGGGCTTGTTATCGAGGTGATTTAATTTATCAATGGATTGGTTATGTTTGAAGTTAGGCATTGCAAAATATTACAAAGTTGTGGCAATGGTGTGTGGTACATTGGTAGCTGTTGGAACACTAGCCATGTGTGGCCATGTGTGTAGCCTTTGATGGCTACATTGCCATAGTTCTCTTCAAAGTGGATCAACTCTCTTCTCTGTAATTGGGTCAACTCTATTCTCTGTAATGAAATTGATTATGCAACTATATAAACAACAAGAACTAAGTTAAAAATGACAAATATTGGATATGACAGGGAAGCTTATAACACAACAAGAAGAACTAGCTTGAAAACAACCTTTTCTCAGTTTCAAAATGCATAAAAACATACATCTAGGTAACAATACTATTGACTATTTCAAAAACATAGAATTTGGTAAGTACCTTTCCATTTCAGTAGTATTCTTCATAAAAGATCAAACCCAAATTCACATGATGCATTTATTAGGGATGCACATAATGAAAAGGTGTCAAGGGATCGCTTTATCTCTGCGAAAACTATCAACTCCTCAAAATCTCAACTACTACTTGTTGGAAGTGGTCCTTTATTAGCAGTGTAACCCTTTGATAATGAATTCAACTTGATAGCTATTTTAATATGCTTGAGACATGTCTGGAAATGATCTCTAACATGCTCTATCTTGTTAGGCATAACCATGCCACAAAACCCTTCAACAAGTGCACCTTGTGCTTGACAATTCTAAGGTTAGGTACTGGAATTACTTGTCCCTAGAGGCTTAAAAGGGCAACAACACTAGAAGAAATATTTTACTCCAAAGATGAAGGAGCGCACTTACAGAGACATAAAGTAAAATTGAACAACAAAGACATCCATTTTGTCTACTCATGATCATAGAAAATACACATAAACATCTCTCCACAAAAAGGTTTCATATGAATCCGATCAAACTTTCCAAAAGCTATATAAAATTTTAGTCACTATGAATCATAGTTACCAAATTCAATCTAATCAATGAAATAAGTTAGAAAATTCGTTATTTTCTTTCATTGGACCAAATTATTGGTCAAATTTGATCTGTTCGTAGAGGGATCACAACACATTGATGGATTTACTTATCTCTCTCACAAGCCATAAGGTATCACTTGGAATAGATAAAAGGAAGGCATCACTTGAAATAGATAAAGGTATGCACCTAATTCTAAAATCACCTGACATCCTATTTAAGTTTGAGGACATCTCCTTCAATCATATTTGTCAATAATTCAACATGAAGGTTATTCAGTTGTTAAAGGAATCCTTGGTGATGTTGGAAGGAGTTATCTCTATTCAAGAATATAGAGATGGTGTTTTTAATTTTGGCTTATAAAGTTCCATTTTTCATCAGTCCTATTGATGAAGTATCTCAGTTTTAAAGTTTTTCTTGTATATGGTTTAGCAGTAATTAGAAAAGATTTGAAAGACCTATTTGTAAAGGAACAATATGCAATGTTTAGATAATTATATGCATGAAATATAGTGGAATACTGCATGAAACAACTTTGGTTGTAAACAACATCAATTTTCTATTTTGGTTGAAAGGCTAGGAACAATGTATATTTTGATTTCCTCCCAAAAATATCAAATGTAAAATTTGTTTTCCATAAAGGAGCCTTGCCAAGGCCATAACTTTTCACTCATTACTCTGTTTTAGGTCTTGTTAGCGCTAGAAGTTGACTCTTAACTACTAAAGAGTTAAGCCTAACACACCTTGATTTAATTGGTTTTAAGAAAACTTAGAGAGTGGTAGGACCAACATGAAGGAAGTGAGATGACAACAAATCAATAGCTGGCCATTGGGCATGGAGTCCATTAAAAAAATAACCCTGTCTCAACATTCTATGGGTAGCAGGTCAAGCTAAAAAAACTTAGATCAGCTCCAAGGCTATAGAGAAATGGAATGAGTAAATGAAGAAAACAAAACTACGAGTTAATAAAAAACCACCCGAATCCTTGATACACTTATAGAGAAACATACTCAACATTTAGAAACCCTTTCTGATTGTGAATATAAGTCTCAAATGTGACCGGTGGCAAAAACTACAGTATATCCTATACTCCAGTCTTCTCAACACCAAATTGCATACATGTATTCTATAACAACAAAACACATTTAAGCAGATGAAAAAGAGAAATGATGAACTGAGGATAGGGAAAACAAGCTGATCATGAACTTTGTTATCAGTTGAAATATTTACATAGAAGTCTTTCATAATATTATTCAAAATATTACACAGGCTGTTCACCCTCTACAACTCTCTCTAAGTCCCTCAGACTTGATCCTCCTCTTTTACATATGATTTTCCATGAGATTTATAGATCTATGAGATAACAACTAGATCCTCAAAGCTTGGATATGATATACTCAAAATAGACATAGATGACACCTCCCAGGGTCAAATTTTCACTTAGTCATATAAACAAGATTACAAAAAATCTGGAAAATCAGTCCCATACCTAAAATCTAGGGTTTGAATTTTAAAGCATTAAATACATTCAAATCAAATCAAATATTTGAGGATGTTTAGAAACAATATCATCCTTGAACATCCATGTGTCTTCATGAATTGAAACCTCCTCTTGGCATGTGTGGAATCAAACTAAGGGCTAATTGCCCCATTTCACAACATATGAGTAATTTATGAAAAATGAGCTGTAAATATCTGCTTGTATCTCCCAAACCATGACACGTGTAAAAACTGAGGGATTTTTTTGTATATGAGCTCATGATTGAGAAAAACCTCTTTCCGTTTTTCAAAAAACATCTCCAAATCCTTGTAATATGTGCCCAAATATGATGACTAAAATAGAAAAATTCATGTATTTTCAAATTTGAAAAATGAGTTGTAAAGATCTGGTTGTATCTCCCAAACCATGACACCTGTGTAAAAAATGAGGGATGGTTTTGTATATGATCTTGTTATTGAGAAAAACCTCTTTCAGTTTTTCAAAATAACTCTCCATATCCTCGTAATCTGTGCCCAAAGATGATGACTAAAACATGAAAATGCCTGTATTTTTAAATATGAAAAATGAGTTGTAAAGATCTGCGTGTATATCCCAAATAGTTACTCTTGTGTAAAAAATGAGAGAGGATTTTGTAGATGAGATTTTTTTTAAGAAAAGCCTCAATTTTTTTTACAAATTCCTCTCCATTTGGTTGAAGAATGAGTTTGAACTTGACTGCAAAAACAATTATTTCCAAAAAATCCCCTGTTTTCTGGTTTCTCCTTTTTCAGACAAGACTTCTCCAAAACTCATTTCTGAAGATAAAAAAAAGGTGTATTATGTTTATTTTAGGGTGTGGAATAGTTTCATTATCATGTTTCACCGTCATCCATCACAAAAAACTCAACATCGTGTCATTTGTTGAAAAACAGGTTGCTACAAGTGTTGTTGTAGCGCATGCATATTCCTGTGTGGAGAGCTGCAAGAACTCCCTGTATTGCCCTGAAAAAGATGTCTTTTGGCATTTTTTGGATGGAATTGACTTGAAAAAAAGTTTTCAAAATATGGTAATTATGAGATAGTCTTTATAAACATGTGCATAACTCCTCCTATCCCTTCTTACAAGACTAAATATCTCTCATTCCTAACAACATAAAATTATTCTTACCCCCATGATAAAAGTTTTGAACCTTTAACAAAATATGATGAGGATTTATAACCTATACAAAAAATTTGTACTGAAGAAAGTAAAGGGTGAGAGATAAAACATTTTAGAACATAAGAGGTGATAACATAGGCTCCATGGGGGATGGAGTTCTCCCTGTGAAACGCCAATAACTTCGGCAAAACTGTGCCTTAGATCCATTGGGCTTTCTGCCATCTTTATTCTATAAATGGTAACACTTAGCTTCTGAAGTCTAGCGAAACTTTACTCAAAGAACATCAACCTGAATACTTAAAACTGAACTCTGAGAAACATACTGAAAAGTTGCAGCAATGCTCCATTGGGCTATGGAGTCATTCACATCTTTCCAAACTTCTGCAACTGTCCACTACCATACCTCCAACTCTGCAACTTATCCAAGCGAATCGGAAGAACTACTGAAAACAAACATACTTATGAAATCCAAATGCTCGAGAAGAGATATTATTATCTACACTACCCTATTCTAACCAACTCCGCTACTCAATTATGAAATAACAAACTTCCAGAAGAGCCATTCAAGTAACTGATTAATTAACCAAACTCTTTGTATATGCTTCAACAAAATGAAGGTTAGAACATGAATCAACACTTCATCACAAATATGATCTTCAAGTTTATAATGAAACAAGGGATGGAAATTTGAACCTATGAGTGCCTCCATATATATAGCCACCTGATCCAGATGGATGTCGGTGGCCTCCCACCTGTTCCAACTAATTCATTTTGGTAGTTTTCCAGTTTGGCAGTTTTTTCCTAATTTTTGGGTTCCTGACTTCCGGGACCATTTTGAGGCCCTAAACAACGTCTTTAGGGATTGCCACAGTCTGCCAATGGACAAATTTAGAGTTTGATGACAACATGTTTAGTCCTCGGATAGACCTTTCCAACGAGCTATCATGCGCCTAAAACGAAGATCATATGCAAAAGTTACGACCCTAGGAAGTTGATGTACTAGCTTACCCCAACGAGGCTCTCTCTCTCTCTCTCTCTTAGCTAGCAACAAAAGGGAGCTCTCTCTCTCTCTCTCTTAGCTAGCAAACAAGCATGCATGAGCATTTATTCTCGATGGATGGATTTGACCAACCTCCCTTTGACCATCAATTTTTCTATCAAGCTTTCCCACCCTTCAATCATAACAAAAAGTACATAATTAACAATTAGTGTAAAAAGAAACTAAGAATAGGAATGAGGGATACACTAGGACTATCTATAGGGTATGGATCTATGTTCCAACAACATGCATTTTCCTTAATAAAAACCCACATTGGCCTCCCTTATGCACTTCCTTCAATTTTACAACAAAAAGATCCAAAATCAAAATAGTGACATGATTCACTGCCCACAATGTCGATGATGAGGTTTGTGTTTAATTCTATTCTCTCAAGAAAGACTACCAATATTAGAGCTAGGATTCAACTACACCACCATGGCCACTAAATGTAGTGTGGAACACACATAAGAAGGTTATTACTCTACACTACATAAAATACTTGTGATTAATGTCAGTGACTTGTAAGCCACCCTTACAAAGAAAAAAAACCAATGACATGCCACCATTGTCTTCCTAAAAGAACCAAATGGTAATTTGTAAAATTCATCTTCTTTGTTCATTCTTTAGTGTGCTCTTCATTCTTTAGTTCATTCTTTAGTGTGCTCTTTAGTGTGACTGGTGGTTCATTAGTGTGCTCTTTAGTGTGCTCTTTAGTTTGCTCTTTAGTGTGACTGGTGGTGGTGCCAGAGACGCTGATTAGGTTGTCTACCAGTCATATTGATTCATAAACCACCAATGACAATAACAATGACAATGGCATGCCACCATTTTCTTCCTAAAAAAGCAAAACCACCAATGACAATAACAATGACATGCCACCATTTTCTTCCTAAAAAAGCATATAAGTTTAAGTACATCATGTTAAAAATCCTAGCAACAGAAGAAGACTCTTAGAAACACAACAAAAACAGAGAAATTTTTCAAAATAAGAGAGGGACGGATGTGTCGCCACATGAGACAAAGATCGCACGGCAAATTAAATATAGGACAGAAGAAACAAACCAGGGATTGAGAAGCAAGTTTTGAAGTTTTCGTAACCTTTAAAAAGAAAAAAAGCTCACCTTCCCCAATGTGGCGGCGCGTGACACAAGGAATTCCCTGCAAAGATAATATCCCTTAAAAAAGAAAGTTGCTGGTACAACATTCTCAAGGGAAGAGACTCCATAAAGCTTCTTGGAACCCAAACTTTCCCTCTTTAAAATAAGCTTACCCATTTTTAAAATGATGGTCAAGTTTATTAATTATTTGTTTCCCTTTACTCTTACACACGTGGCTTTTTTTTAATTATCATAAACGTATATCAAGTTAAATTATTTTTTAAATTGTTTTCAAGATAAAGATGAGTGTTTTAAAATAATGAGAGTTTCTTGAATTATGGAAGGTTCTTCAAATTTAAAAAAAAAAGTGAAGAAGTGATAATATATATTAAAAAATATAAAAAATATTTTAGATTACAATATATCTTATAATGATATATTAATTTGTATTAATAATTATATGAATATATTTAATACAATATTGAAAATTTAACATTCATAAAGATTTGATTAAAAAATGAGAAACAAAATTAAAAATAAGTATATAAAGTTTTAACCTCTTTTAAAAATTAAACTTTACATATCTAGACTTCAAACATCTTTGTAAATTTAAAGCATTATTCTTGTTTTGATTGAAAAAAGTTAAATAGTGCTACTCTTATAATATGGAAATACAATAAAAGTCAATGATATGGTTGGTTGATAACAACAACAAACTAGAGCAAATGCTTGTCATGGATAGGGTATTGATTTATTCTACTTTCATGTTTAGTCCGGGTTTGAAGAAAAACACACATGTATTAAGTTTTTTTCATATCCACATCTCTAAAGTTAAATTTTTTTACTTCAATAATTTTTAAAATAATATCTGGTGTAGTTTAGTCTTTGCTTTATAGTGGTATTTTAAACAAATATAATGAAAATATTTGTAATAAATTATGTATTTGTAATAATGGAATAAAAATATTTACATTTTAATTTAAAGATTTATATTTAGGAAACTAGTTCCAAAACTCCCATTTTCTTCATGTTGAAGTTCCCAAAAAAACTCCCAAATTTCCAAAACAGTTTTCAGCCAATTAAAAACGTTCCCAAATTCCCTATTAATTCCCAAACTTATACTTTGCACCATATTTAAAAATCAATATTTGATTATAAAAAATATTATTAATTTTTTAAACATTAATTTTATGATATCTCAATTAATAATAAAGATACACGTCAAACCGATCTTTTAATATGAAACCATATAAATTTGGTAAACATAATAAGAACGAGAGACCATAATTATTTGTTATTTTAAAGTTAGTCAAATGATATAGTTATTTTTTATTTAGAAAAATAAAATTAAAGTTTAATTTATATAATATGCAAAATATTAATACAATAAATTAAATGTTACCTAAAGTTAAAGTTATGTAGTCTATCGTTGCTGAAACAACATGGAAAATAATATAATCTTCCTAAAAAAAATGGAGTACGAGGCTTTGTGGAGTTCGATCATAGCACTTAGTCAAATGGAGAGGTTTTCTGGAATCTTCGTTGTTTTTGAAAATATAAATTGATTAAAATTAATTATATATAATTTTTTAATTTTAAAATTTGATTAAATAATTATATAACTTTTTTTTGAGTTTTTTTTTCTTGTTTGTTCAAAACATAACCCAAACGACTCCCATTTGAGCATAATTAAGAATTTGATAAAACACTTCAAAATTGTGCTTCTCATTTCCCAGTGTTGTACTAAAACTAAGAATAAGAAATAAGGTTCATATATTAACCTTAAGTTTTTCTGGGTAGACTCATTTAAAATTTTATACTTGACAAACATCTCTTTATTAGTTTTTGCATAATGTTAAGCCTAATCTCACACACCATTTTGATGTTTATCTTACATTACTCAAGTATATCCATTTTGAGTGCTATATTGTTATATTATTTGTGAGAATGTTCACACGTGCTTCATCTTTTTTACCACTTTCTTAGATTAAGAATTATTTGATGTTTATTTTACATTAAACTAGTATATCCATTTTGAGTGCTATATTACATTGTTACATTATTTGTGAGAATGTTTACTAGCGATTCATCTTTTTATCATCTTTTTAGATTAAGAATTATGTATTATGATTGATTCAATTTATTAAATGAGTATAAAGTTTTTAAAACTTTTCTCATGAAGGAGATATTGTTGGGTATGTGTTATATTTTTTTTATGAGTAGTAGTGTTATGTTTTTGCTTTGTTTTTCATGTTGCTTTGATATTTGTGTTAATTGTTGGGCGGTTTTTCGATACATAGTTTTTTGCCAATAGTTTTCTATTTCCAGTTAAAAAATTAGGGTTGTTGACTAATCCAGGTCATTGGGTTAGGGTTTTAGATGCTGCTGACTCCTATATGTATATTGTATTGTAAACAATGTATCACTATGAATAAATATATAATATGCTAGTTGTGTAATGCTTGTATTTTTAATTATATTTTTTCTATTTTTTTATTGAAAATCTATTTACAATAAATATTATACAAAATTAAAATCTACAGAAATGAGAAATGATTTGATGAGTTATATTATAAGAATGTTAATAAATACATGTGCAAAGTTTTTGTTATTATAAATAATAATGTCTATAAAACAATGAGGTAATAATTAAGCTTGATAATTATATATTTGATTGATTTGATTTTATTCTTTTAAAGTGATTGATACGATGTTTGAATTAGTACATGTATTTTTTTTTGTTTTGATAATTGATCATATTTATAGGCATGTTACACAATACGTGACACATGACAATGATCAATTAGGAGTCAAACTAAGTGGCAAATATATAGAAACTTTTTATAATAAACAAGGTTGCATGGCAACGTAGTCCCTGAGTTAGTCGGGAAATACATGTTGAACAATGAAACTTAGTATAACTAAATGCAAAAGTACAATGGAAGTACATAACACATATGCCATATCTTTGATATTTTGTAAAAACAATGGAAGTACAAGGGATATTAAAGGAATATTAAAGGATATTAAATGAATATTTGAATTTATATAAAGTATATTTAACATTGTGAAGAAGATAAAAGAATAAACTATATTTTTTGATGCTAGCGAATGAAAAAACATGGAAATGATAAGAGCAAGTAATTTTGAATTGTAAATATTTCAACATACATGTCATGATATAAATAAATATATAAAGTATTGATC
>JASDQU010739204.1:175427-187118 GCA_032191745.1 Picea mariana | reverse complement strand
AATCTTACTTGATAATAAATTAACTTTGTAAGCTAGATAAAGAGTTTAGCTCAATTGATTGCTATCATTAACGAGCAAATGCCTCATCAAATGAAGCGCAGGATTCATTTTCCTTTAAAAAAATTTGATTTTGCAAGCGAATCTTCAACCTCGAAGCGAAGTCCCTGTCTTGTGCCCTAGGAGTTACATCATAGAGTCGACCTTGCGAGAGAGGTTCCTAGGTTGTCGCAATTGGGGGTTATATGTCATGGGATTAAACTATATAAAAATCAAGGTTAGAATAGTATCATGGAGAGCGTGGGAAACACGTATTGGGACACCGCAATTACGAGAAGGTGACAAAATTGCGCGAGAACTAGAACAATATGTAAAGTCTTTTGATCTACTCATGGATTGAAGAAAAAAACTAATTGTATTGAGCTTGACGTGTGTTATGCCACTGCCATGAAAGGGAGTAGGCTAATCTACAACAAATTGTTCCGTTTTCCCTGTTATTTCCAGGAGATTTTGTTCAAATTTAGCGGTTATCCAAATTTAGTAATTGAAACTGAAGTAATTCCAAATTTACATTTTCATCGATTCAAATCTGCAATTTAGACAATCTAAACATGTGTTATGAATTCTGAGACAATTTAGATTATCAAATTTCTGATTTGAATATTTAAATTTTTTTATATTTATTTTTCATTTTACAATTCCAACCCTTCAAATCTACAATCTCATATGTGTCTTGCATTTTGAATCGACTCAGATCATCAAAATGGTCCACCAGAATTAAATTTAAATTAAAAGATTTTTTGCCCACCAGAATTAAATTTAAATTAAAGGATTTTATGCCCACCAGATTCTAGCCAAGGATGAGGCATTTATTTAGTCGATAAATTATGACCGTTGTGAGCATCTTAAGATATCTTATATCTCTATATATTATAATTTTTATTTTTAATGGTAACTGGGTAGTCTGGTCAACCATTCGTGGAGGAAAAAGTTATCCAATGTTGGGCACTACAACTCCGTACAACTCCAGATCGATCAATTTTATACAGGGTAAGGAAGACTTTAGCCGGTCATCTGCCCCATTTCTTAGTAAAAACAATACAATTAAAGACTTCGCCCGGTCAATTTTATACAACCCCTTCCAACAAAGGGTCAGGGAAGACTTTAGCCGGTCATCTCGCCCATTTTTTTAAGAAAGCCATTACATCTGGCGATGTCATTTATTCTTTCATAGAAAGTATTCTTTCATTTATTCGTTCTTTCTTTAAGATTTCCCAAATATTTAATATAAATGAATATAAGGGTATGATCAGCATAGATTATCTTTTATATATATTTTAGTAGACTTTATCAGTAAAATCAGTAAGCTATTATTATTATTATTATTTTTCAAGTTAAATTCGTTCTTTCTTTAAGATTTCCCAAATATTTAATATAAATGAATATAAGGGTATGATCGGCATAGATTATCTTTTATATATATTTTAGTAGACTTTATCAGTAAAATCAGTAAGCTATTATTATTATTATTATTATTCAAGTTACGTGATCAACACATAAAAATAATATTTTAGTTAATTGACAATGTGAATGAGAGTTATCTCTTAAATTCAACTACAAGCAGCGTCATATGGCTATGCCAATGATATGGAATTTTTTTTTTATATTTTGTTATTTTATATAGATGTGTGAAGTTTGGTTTTGTTATTTTATATGGATGTGTGAAGTTTGGTTTTGTTATTTTATATGGATGTGTGAAGTTTGTCGATACAATTTTTTTTTTTTTTAAATCATCAAAATTGAGTAAATTTAAAAATATATTAGAATTTTAAAATTAAAAATAATATTTTATTCTATTATTTTTATAAAAGTTGGTCTTCTGAAGCAAAAGACAGACAACATGAAAGACAAGAGGCTTTTTAAGATTGCTTTAAACTCTAGTTGACTCCACATGCCTCTAAAGAGATATTGACATAACAATGTGAAATATTGGTTAAATTTTTGGAGAGTCTAGATCACTGGGATGTTCATACCATTAAAATACTATCAAATCTAAATTTAAGGAGAAATTGTGGTGTGATAAAGAATTAGAGCATAAAAGAAATTTAAGATACTATGAAGAGGTCATTAACCCTAATATAAAAGATCGAAATATATTTTTATTATAAATAGTGTAAAAAAACAGTCAATGAAGTCAACGTTGTGTTTTTTTTATAAGTGAGATGAGATTCTATATTACTGTAAAACTATAGTACAAAAGTAGCAACAAGAAGGGGTCCCCGAATCTGCCAAAAAGGAAACCAGATCAGGTCCCTCGTAGACGCACTATCAACCAAAAACAAGGGAGCTGGGTCGCCACCCTGGGAAACCGACCTAGTCCTCTTAATCCAGTAACAGATAGCAGTAACAGTAAGTAATAGATAATATATTCAGTAACAGATAACAATAAGTAGTGCATAAAAACCATGGTTGGTGTTGCGCTAGTCCAGGATGATTGGCTGGCTATCGTATCCTTCCTTATTTGTTGCTTTTTCCTCTTTCTTCTCTACCATGCATGTCCTTCTAATGTTGGTTGGTGTTCTGCGTCAGTCCTCAGGACTTATGTCCAAATAGTGGACGTAGCGGAGATAGATGTGAAATTGTCCCGCCAGACGCTCTAGTATTTCGTTTTGACTCCTCTGGTCCTCCACTATTCCTCTGGCAAGAGTCTCCAAGTTGTTGAGTCGGTTCATGATTTTTGTAAGCTCCTTCTTATGTCCCCTTGTCGCTTGCTGGTCTCTTTCCTGTCAACTTTCAGCTTGCGTGTCAACATTTTAGTGTGCTAGGCTTCTTCCACCATTTTTTGGTAGAGGGTCATTCTTGGTTGGGTGGTCCTCGGGTCCTTAATCTCGTTGGCTTCTTGAATGAGTTCATCCCATTCCTTGCCCTGGCGTTGGTTGTTGACTTCTCTTTCCCATCTGTCTATGACTGCTTTCCCCTTGGGGTCGACCTACTTGAGGAAGGTTTCCTTGGCCTCTCTAGCCGCCTGTTCCACCTTCGTGATCTTTCGGGCGCTTTTTGGATGAGCCTCCCCCTGGGGGCCTCTCTTGATCTAGGTCTTCTTCAGTCTTATCATCTCTTCTTGTTTTGGGTGGTTCTCGTCTTGAGTTTGTTCTAGACTTTTTTCCATTCCTTCTTGGTGCTTAGTATGGCCTCTGTAATTTCTTCCCTCCGATCTGTGGTTTCCCCTGATGATGCTTCCTTTATTGGGTTTCCCCGACTGCTAGCTTCTCTTGGGAATCATTGATCTTTTGTAGAGGTGTCCTTTCAGGTTTTGTTGCATTGATTTGGATCGTGTGTTCTTGGGAAAGATGTCGTCATCCCTGCGTCGCTCCCATGTTTTGCAGATTGTATGTCAATCATTTCCTCCCCTCATACCTGTGTATAGGTGATGCGTACTCAACCCTGTCCATGTCCGACCGCTTTGTTCTGTGTACTTTTCCTCCTGTTGGATATCCCTCCTTTTCTCCCATGAGCAGTCCCTGTACTCCTTTCTAGTGATAGGGTCGCCGTATAGTATATCCTTCTCTGGTGTGACTTGGGTCTGTATTGTAATTTGTGTTGGCATGTTGGCCTTTCGGGTTCTGACGGGGTCCTACATACCTTTCGAGTACTTCTGCATCTCCAATCTCATTGTGGTCGCCTGTACTTCGACTGCAATCGTAGTCCTTTACCGCTATTTGAGTGCAGTCAGTTCGGAACTGACCGCTTGGTATGTTACTCCATATTGTGTCCAGTTCTAGTCCTTCTCTGTCTGCGCCTTCATTAGCTATTATGTCCGCTAGGCCATTAGCTGACCTTCGTACCCAGCGCAACTCTACTGTGATCCCCGACTGCATGTGATCCTGAATTTTTTGCAGGGACTGCACCAAGCGCCATTGTTTCTAGATTTTGCCCATTCTGGTACTGTTTTGGAGCTTCCTTACTGTGTTGATTACTAGCATGGAATATCCTTCCACTATAGTATTGGTTATTGCTTCCTAGCGTAGAATCTTAAGGCCAGTCTCCAGGGCTCCAAACTCCGTTGCATTTTTAGTTGAGTTCCCCAAACTCCTAGTGTACAGCTAAATGATATTTCCTTGACTGTCCCTGATAACGCCTCCCAACCCTGTCCGGCCTGGGTTACCTTTCGACGCCCCGTCAAAATTCAGCTTGAGGGAACCCTCTAGTGGCGATTTCCAGTTGCACTCACCTATTTGGAGTTTCGCTGGCCGTCTCACTTGAAAGGGGTTATGTCCTTCCTCCAGTCTAAAGGCCTCAAGAATTCTGAGATCCTGGGTTGTGAGTTGCCCACTGCTCGGTTGGCAGTTGCGGCACTGTACTGTTTCTCTTGTCATGGAGATGATGGTTTCCTTGATCTTTTCTACCGTCCATTTTTTGTTCTTGAATATGCGTTGGTTCCTTTCTTTCCAAATTGCCCAAATGATCATTCCGGGAATGAGGATCCAACTGAGATTCACCTCTTCATTATCACTGTAGTTCTCTTTCCAAGTATTAATAGTTGTGGATATATCCCCTCTGATTCTGTTAGATTGTCGGAAGATGTTGGTCACCCAGTCCCAGACTTCTGTTGTGAGGGTACATTCATCCAGGAGATGGTTCGTTGTTTCCTCTTTTTCTTCACATAGGGGACATCTAGAAGCTCCTATGAAACCGCGCTTCTTGAGGTTTTCCCATGTTAAGATTCGATTGTGGAGTATTAGCCACTGGAAGATTTTTATTTTTGGCCACTGTGGGCTATTTCAGAGAATAACCCATTGTTGCGTCGGGTCTTCTTGGTCCTGGTCCGTAATGTAGTGGCATACTTCTTTAAGGTTGAATTTCCCGCCATCCTTGTGTCCCCATCTCAGCTGGTCCATTCCTTTCGCAACTGTTATTTTTCGTTTCCCCAGTTTCTCCTCCACTTCTTGTATTGTTACTGCTGTTTGGTCTCTATTTTGTGGGGTGAGAGTGTTCCATATTCTCCATTTGTTGCAATCTGTCTCTTGCTTCCAGTATTGGTAGACTCTAGTTTTTCCTTGCGCAAGCATCTTCTGTTGGATTTCCTCCCTTCTAGGTTTTTCCAATCTAGGTTCCTGTTGCCAGACGTCCTCCGAGAATCTTGCGGTTGTGCCATTTCTGAACTCCCAAAAGCTGTGTGATTGAATCCAAGCCTTGTTACGCCATGCTAGGTTCCAGATAGTAGACCCTGCCTTGGTGCCTCTAAAGCTGATTTTTTCCTGATCGCTTATGTTCGGGGCATATTTTTCCTTCCATAGGTTTACCCATGGCGTCGTTGTTTCTTTGACCCATCGCCACCATAGTTTCACCCCATAGGCGTCATTGGTCACTTGCGGGTCATGTAGCCCCAAGCCTTCGTTGTTTTTTGGTTTACAAATTTTCTCCCAAGCCACCAGTGCCCATTTTTTCTTTATTTCCGCTCCTCGCTAGAGGAAATCTCTTTGTATTGTCCTTAATTTTTGTAGTATCCCCTTGGGGGTTGGGAATACTGACATCATAAAGGTTGGAATAGCTTGTAGCACTGACTTGGTTAAGATGAGTCTTCCGCCTAGGTTGAGGGATCTGTATGTCCAGTTTTTGACCCGATCTTGTAGCCTGTTGATTACTCCTTCCCAGGTGGATATTTTGTAAGATTTATCTGTTAGTGGGATCCCCAGGTAATTGGTTGGAAGTGTTTTTCATTCAAGGCTGAGAATGTTGGCCAGATTTCTCTGGATTGCGGGGTTGGTTTTAAAGAAAAAGATCATAGATTTTGACTGGTTTATCTCAACTCCCGAAGCTTCACCAAAATCATCTAGGATTCGTTTGTAAGCTTTCACTTCCTTGACCGTGGGTATGCCATGAAGTGTGTTGTCGTCCACAAATTGTTGGTGTGTGGAGGTAGGAAAGGTCGCAAAGGGTTTGATCCCAGTTATTTCCCCTGTTGCGGTTGCGCTCTTTATGCTTCGGTTGAGACCTTCCATCATTAGAATGAAAAGGAAGGGGTACATCGGGTCTCCTTGCTTGATGCCTCTAGTGGGCTAGAACAGTTTGGCAGGGGCTCCATTGACCAGGAGCGACTAGCTTGTAGTTGAAACTAGGCTGATTATCCAGTTGATCCAGTGTTGGGTGAACCCAAAGGCTTGCAGGGTCTTGACCATATAATGCCAGCTAATTTTGTCATAAGATTTAGCTAGGTCCAGTTGTATTATCATTCCACCTTGTTTTTGACACTTCAGGGTGTGGATGAGTTCGTGGGCGTGGATGATATTGTCCATTATTTGTCTTCGTTGGCGTGGATGATATGGCCGTCATTATATCTTGGTTGGGTTCCTGGGCTATCCCCTGGAAGTGGTTTACCATAGTTGTTTCTATGTCTTTATGTGACTCTCTCTTGATTCCATTTTGATTCCGGATCTTCATGATTTTGTTGTGGGCTCTTCTGGCCATCGTTGTTCTATGAAAAAACTTGGTGTTCCGTTCCCCTTCCTTTAGCCATCTGATCCGGTACTTTTGTCGCCAGAGATTTTCTTCTTGATGAAATCATTGCTCCCACTTCTGGTTCAGCTGGAGTTCTTCCTTTTTCTGTTCCTCCATGTAGCCCTCCAAGATGCAGGTTTCCTGGAGTATTTTCATTTTTCCTTCTATATTGTTCTTTTCTTGGTTTATATTCCCAAAGGTGTCCTTCTTCCACTCCTTGAGCCTATGTTTGATGTGTTTGAGTTTTTTATAGAGTTTGAACATCCTTGTCCCTTGCTCTAGTTGCACCTACTTCCACCATCGTTTTATTCTTTCTTGGAAGGTCGGGTGTTCCAGCCAGAATTTCTCAAATCGGAAAGGCCTATTTTTGGGTGTGGTCTGGAATCCTACTTCCACTTGTACCGGTGAGTGATTTGATCCCCCCAGGGTAGGATATTGCAGTCTAAGGTCAGCGCTTGCATTATGATTGACTCTGACACCAGGAATATGTCAAGTTTTGTTGCTACCTAGTGTTGATTCATCCGTTTATTATTCCAGGTGAGCTGGTTGTTATTGTTTTTCAAATCTACCATCTCCATTGTGTCGATGAAGTTTGAGAAATCCTCCACACCTCTATCCAATCGTCTTCTCCCTCCTTTTTTCTTTGCAAGTGACATGATGATGTTGAAGTCCCCTACTAGGATCCACTGGAGGTTGTTTGATCTGGTTTTGAGCTCTTCTAGGTCTCTAATCATTTCTTTCCTTTCCTCCGATGCCTGGGGTCCATACACATTAGTGTATATAAGCTCCTCTACATTCCCAATGATTTGCATGCGTACCGTAAGAGTGTGCCTAGTTGCTTCAGCTGCTATTAGGTTGAGTACTTGAGGGTTCCACAGGGTCAAGATTCCCCCTGTCATTTGTTGGCCTCCAGTGGCCATCATTTTGTACTTGCGCCAGTGTTGTTGACTGATGGTTTCTATTCTGTCTGTATTACACTTTGTTTCTTGAATAAAACAAAGATCTAGTTGTTCCTGCTTTAGTCTATTTCTAAGGATTCGTTGTTTTCTTGGGCTGTTTAGGCCTCTTATATTCCAAGTTATGACCTTCATTTTAAACATGCGTGGGGGAGTTAAGGAAGAGTTTCTTGATCTTACTCGAGTTTATCAGTAGCGCTCCAAGCTCCTATAGGGATACACTATTTGATTTCCT
The DNA here is from genome assembly GCA_032191745.1 of Picea mariana. Classification (NCBI taxonomy): domain Eukaryota; kingdom Viridiplantae; phylum Streptophyta; class Pinopsida; order Pinales; family Pinaceae; genus Picea; species Picea mariana. The sequence goes on along the minus strand of JASDQU010739204.1, from coordinate 179,432 downwards.
TCCTTTTTTCCTCCACGTCTGCTTGGGTGATAGCTGTGGTTGTCCCTCGCATTCTTTAACTCCTAGGTGTTTAGTCTCCCCATAAGTACGCTTTTGGCCATGAGATTTGGCATCCTCCCTTTGTAGGAACACGTACTAGATGCGGTCTAGTTGCTCTGTTGGTACATTCTCTATACCCTATTTTTTCCATTGTTCCAGTATATTTGTTAAATCTATCCCTTCCTTTTCCACAAGGTCTCTGAGATCATGATCTTCTGTGCCTACTTCGCTTGGGGTCATTTCTGCATCTCCATCGGTTTCTTGCATGGGGGTGTTGTCATCTCTGATTTCGCCCTCCATTGGGGTTGCACAACTTCCTTGTCCCTTCTAAGTACTTGTTCGATCGTTGGGCTCGTTTATCTTTTGTTCTCTGACTTCCTGAACTGTTGCCTTATCTTGATCACCTTTTTCTTCTTTGGTAGATCTGTGTTGTCCTTCTATTTTGTTTCAGGCCTCCAGGTTCCCTGTTGAGGCTTTGCCCTACTTCTTGTTTTCTCTACTCCTGGGGTTTGGTTTTACAAAACCTTCCTCATCCGGTTGTTTTTTGGGGTTTTTCGTTTCTTGATTTTTATTAAGAGGGCATTCCCTGATCAGGTGACCATGTTCATGAAATCTTTTGCATCTGAAAGGGATCTGTTCATAATCAATGTTTTGGATTCATTCCTCGTCTCTGAATTCAAGGTTGATGGCTTCTGGAAGTGATCCCAACACATCCATCTCTATACATATTCTTGTGTAAGATGTATATCTCCCTCTCAGGGTGGCTTTTGTTGTCTTTATATATTTCCCTAGTTTGTTTCCTATAGCTTCGAAAGTTGAGGGTAACCAGTAGTCTAAGGGTAGGGAGTAGAGTCTCAGTGAGACCGGTACCTTTTTGAAGGTTTCTTTTTCTGGGGAGAAATTTTCCTTCCATGGTTGCATGTATAGTCCTGCTAATGCATGGAAGTATGGCCCTCCTTCAAAGATTCTATCCCTATCCTCCAGGTTTATGAAAACGGCTGTGAAGAAGCCTTTCGATCCCATATGAAGCTCCACTTCCCCATTTGGCTTCTAGTGGTATTTAATCTAGTTGTGTAGTGTTCTCTCTGTTGGCCACAGTCCCATAAACTTGCAAATTAGCACATGCACTTTCATTCGATCTCTTTAAAGTTGTGTTTGTGGATCTACCAGTACCACCTTTGGTATCATTGTTGTTTTGGGCTTGCATGGGTTGCACCCTTCCGTCTGGTTGGTCTTCTGTGTGTTTGGAATTTCGCTTTGGGTTTCCTTGGCTTCCTCTTCCATGCTCTCTTTTGTGACCTGGTTCCTTTCCGTACCTTTCCCTAGGTCTGATCCTGAGGTGCCTGTCATTGGTGCTTTGAAAAATACACCCCTTGGCCCCTTCCCTTTGTCTACCACTACCCCCCCCTCTGGTGCTCATGCCGTAATCTGCTATGGCCGCTACTGTCTGAACCCTAGCTTGTCGCAGCTCGTCTCCGAGTGCACAAAGTCAATGTTGTTAAAATAAGAATGAAGTCTCACTAAATTCGCAAGGAAATAGGGTGTTAGAAAATTCCTAAAAAGTGGTGGAATGAAAAAAATTGTCATCTTTGTGATACTAAGAAGATGGAGGATGAAAAAGACTTCTTAAAATGTGCCATATATACCCACATTATATTTAAATTTCAAAACATGTGTTGAAAATACTAAACTTTCTAACATGTTAACTCATCAAAACTATGAAAATTTAAAAAAACTTTTCTTCAATCTTTTAAAAATAAAAATAAAATTATTAAACAAATGAATTAGTTTCTTACTATTTTTCTTAAAATCCAATAAATCAAAATTGATTTTAATTAACAATAACAACAATCATCATCATATTACATTTTTTTATTAATATTCCATTTATAAATTTAAAATTAAAATAATTCAAAAAATAAATACTAAAAAAACTAGAAGATTCCATGTAATCAAATTAACCTTGCATTTATATTACAGTACTGCTTTGTAATAACCAATACCATTTATTTAATATATAGCGTGAAAATGATATTAAGCATAATTTTGTGAATGCTTTCTAAAGAAAATTAATTCTTTTAAGTATTAAGTTGATTTTAAAAAATATTAAAATTTTGAAAATTATGAATCTTTATATTTTCTTTAACTTTAGATGCATCACTATAACAAGATTAATGAAGCATACTAGCAAAAATATTTTACTAAAACATTTGTTTTATTCTTGAAACATTCTCTATAAATAAATAAGAAGAGGAATTAAGGAGATGATTTTTTTTATAAGGTTTTAGAGGATTTAAGGAGAGGATTTTTTTTACAAGGTCTTAGAAACCTCTATTAAATAATATTTTCATTGTATATTGTGAATTCATGCAACTTAAGTCTTAAGTGACAAAGTTTTTAAATTTCAAAATTCAATTATTTTAATACATTTTATATTTGAAATTAAAAAATGTTAATGTTAAATGAAACTTTTATATAAATTTTTCTTTTTGTAAATAAAAAATATTGTATTACCTTATTTTAACAAAAATTACACATGTCGAGTATACATTAGAGCATGTTATTTGTTCTGTTACAGCAGTGGAAACCAAAACACGTGGACATTATTGTTCATAAACCTTAAAAACAACAACTGTAAAAAAAATGGGGACTTGCTACCTGTTTTGCCACAAGCATAGAAACTAGAACATGCGGTGCACTGAGTACCTCGACCAACTATCGATCCAGAACTAGAGTCTGTGGTGCGCAAAAAACATAACATTAAGACCAGAGAAAAAACCTATAAGAGCACTAGACATGAGGTGAACCCGGGTGTTCATCCTGGTGAAGTCGGAAGATGAAAGGCTAACAGCAAGTCAGGCATCGACTTTTCTCAGGCTTGCTTGATAGGGAGTCATACAGGATGTCCAAACGCTTTTTGAGGGTGCGTTGGTTGTGTTGTTTCTCTACCAAATCCTTGCGCATCTCGAAGATCAAGACCAAGTGGTCTTATGTAATCCTATAAGAGTTGGGAGTTGGGTGATCCTTCTCTTCAGCATCCTCGTCATCCTCATTTGTTCCAGGGTCCTTGTGCATGGTAGCAGCGGAAAAATCATTAGCAGTGGCGAAATCCGTGGCAGGGTCCTCTTCCATAGTGGAAGCATAATTATGTCTCGAGTGTTCCTCCTGAAGAGGGATTTCCTCTTCCACTAGACAACCTCCATGGGGACCCTTTGTGCTTGAAGGACGGGGCTCCAGTTGAGCCGCCTCATGCCAATTCTGATCAGAGGAGGGTGAGTGGTCCGAGCTTCTGCCTGAGATGAGAGCGAAAGAGGCTAGCAGGCATTTGTGCCTGCCAAACCGGTTGTAATAGGCTGGACCTCGTCGGGACTTACCTCTCTCACGAGGCATGGCTAAGAAGAGCGTAGGGCGAATGCAATCAACAGTGGTGCGAGAAGGAGACAGAGGGTGGAATGCCAAGGCGTGGAGAAAAGCAAGCAGAATAAGACCATAAACTATGGCCGATTGCCCAATATATGACCCTCCACGGGACAATAAGACCAGGAGGACAGAGGATTTGATGGCTCTGGTAGCCATTAGTGCAGGAGTAATGACCATTAGTTGTTTTGTACTAATGCCGAGGAGCCGAACCTGAGTCTCCATTAAGACCAATTGCACTGAGCCTTGAAAAACATGTAAACTTGACATCACGACTGGACAGAGGAGGAGAGTGGCGGCGAAGGGCTTTAACTACCCTTCTATCTACCCCAGTCGTTGACATGTATGCTCCATGTGTCACCCCATCTGGGGATACACCCTCATATAACTTGATATCACCACCCAAATCTCAATATTATTTCCAAATTTAACAATTTGGAATGGATTTTTTCACATTATCATTTAGAATCTATAAAATTTGATAACATCCTATAATTATTTGATGTCATTCTTATTCAATTTAATATTTTTAATTTGATAACACCTTAG
>JASDQU010739204.1:127435-143073 GCA_032191745.1 Picea mariana | reverse complement strand
TATATTTCCCAAAACAGTATATGACCGTGGTGATTGTGATCGGATTATATCGCTCAACGAAACAAGTATTGTGGAAAAAATTCCAGCTATTTGTTCATAATATCGTTTCGTCCCGGACACAATTATCAGCTAATTTGCACAGAGAAACGACATTTACCCAATCGGAACCATTGGTGCAGTTGTCACACTCGTGAGAAAACTTGGCTCGCAACACATTCTCCATATAAAGGATGGAGAGTCAAACAACAACAAGGCAATGATATTGTTCTCCATATCCAGTTTTGTCCTTTACTTTCACATGTCCATGTATCTCGGTTATGTTACACAAATATTGCACTGTTCCATGTTGCCACTGCAATTGTTCGACACCTATTCAAATTTGTTTTCCTCAATCGAACAACAATTGCATAAAGGACAATTTCCACTTATACTCTTAAAAAATATAACAAAGAAAAGAGATGTTAAAGAAAGGATCTTTCGCACAACCCAAGGAACATTTGTAATAGAATTGTGAACACACATAGTACAGGATCTCAAGAAACTAAGTATCTCTACAACTATTGTGCGTATACATCTACAATTGCATCCTCACTTTGCTCATACAAATTGCCTTCACCAATTTTCTGCAGTTTGTTTCTTTTTTTTGGGCAGTTGTATATCATATTGTTCAATATATTAACTACTATGCTCACATGCCGAGGTTGAGGGTGTTTTGGTTACAACAAATGCATACTCGACCCTTATGTGCTAACTCTCTTGCTTCTTCTTTCATAAGTGATGATACAATTGATTGTCTAAGATGTAGTAAAAAATTCCCTTACATATATAGACATTGCCTCAATGCTGCCATCTGATCCCTAGGAAACACAATCATAGATTGTACAATTAGACAGCCTCTGTACAAGATGTGCTTCCTGGGTTAGCAGAATTTTCATATGAAGCATACCTACGGAAAAAGGCAAACAGTGTCTACATGCTGCGCAACTTTCAGATACATAGCAAATTTACCTTAAATGAGGACAATGCAATATTGCATATCGACTGAAAAAAATAATAATCATATCAAGCTTTGGCAGGAAACGAAAAAATCTCATGCGTGTATGTAATTTTTCTTCAACACCCAGATGAATGTTCCTTGGACTCGATTTCTTCAGAGATTACATCTATGGCTGTAAAATTTTATTTCCAGAGATTTTATCTCTCCTTGTGCACTTGAAACAAGGAGAATCTAGCTACAAATGCAATCGATGTTGTTATTTTCATGTTTTTTTGTATCTCCCAGTAAGAACTTTGTATATTTGTTGGGGTGTGCAAATGAAAAAAAAAATGGTGGTTGGTTGTGGCTTTGTTGGAGGAGTCTACACCTTTTTGGGTGCCCAAATTGGAAAAAATGTTTTCCAACTATATAGCCATGGCATGATTTCTGCATTTTTTTTGGGTACCCAAATAAAAAAAAAGATGGTCTCCAACTATACATTTATGGTATGGTATCCGCATTTTCTCGATACCCTAATTGAAAAAAAAGGACTCAACATGGATTGAAACATGAGCTTGAGATATTCAGAACTTGCTATAGAGATTGGGGAGTTTGGGCATTGGAATTCATACAGGCAGGTGCCGTTATTGGTGATGTAAAAGCACATAAGATTGTTCAGTCTAGAAATGGGAAGCATGAGGAAAAACCCCATACAAAGTATCCAACTGTAAATAACTTAGGCCCGTCCTTTGAACCATCGAAATAGCTTGCTCCTTTGGGCAGAACCATTAGGCATTTCCAATAATATTGGAAATTTGGCATTGTTAAAACTGATGGTGATAGAACATGGCACTATCAGAATAAAATGTCCATAGTGATCTTGCTTCATGGTAAAATAGTAATCAGAAAGTTTCTTGTTTCCCATTTTGAGGTTTGGTTATAGATAGGGTACAATGGTGAACCTCCGCTGGTTTTTTTTTGTCTTGTATTTGGAAGACTTCTGTTCATATCCCATGGCCCTGATTATTTTCTCATGGGAACATATACTAGATGTAAGACAAAACCAATGCGACGTTTGTTTTTTTATATATCAAATTGTTTGATGCAAAGGTCGATGCGTACTTCTCTATGGAATCTTGTGGGATCTCGCTTGGCGCCTTCTGTGTTCATGCGTTGCCTTGTGCCTCCACTTTAAATACATTTGGTGTTTACTTGGTTCTTGGTTGTATGCTTCATTCTGGAAAATTAATAATACATTCAGGATCTTGGCAGTTTTTCTATGATCTTAAAGAATATACAAGACATGCTTTACCTTTTAATATAATCTCTCTGATGCAAATGTAGTATGTGGCTTGTTTTAGCACTTTTCCACGTTAGCAAAATTCATCTCCAGGAATAATTTGAAATAAAAGGATATATACTAAGTGAAGTCCAATGGAACTATCATATCAACAACAGGACATTAAAATTCAAATTGGTTGTTGTTATACTTGCGGTGAAGTTGAGAGTACGATAAATTTACTTAAACATCCCAAAATTGATTTTCTTGTGGATTTTCGATGCTTCTCTTATACAAAGACATCCTAGAAACTATAAGCATGGCTCGCTTTATCTATTCCTTGATTGAAGAACTTGTTCACATGTTTAATGAACTTCATAGTTAATGTTAAGACTATCAGTGGGGATTTCTTACACCAACTCTCACTTCCAAAAATTGCCATCCCCTTTCATTTTGCCCTCTGCTTTCCCTTTCTGGTTACTTAGTCGTTTTTCAGAAAATGTCTAGGTGCGGGATTTGGCAGATTCACGTCTTTAGATTTCCACTAATACTTTTATATCACTAGCCTGACTGACCGCTTCCACATTTCATATTAAGAAAATTTTTTGGATCACAAGTTCTTGGTTAGGCGGGTTCCTGGATAAGTGGGTTCAACATTACGTTTCCATTGTTCTACCACCTGCAAACAACACCCGAACTTCCCTGATCTACAAATTAGAAAAATTTCCCCTTTTCTCGTTTTCTTTCACTTTCTATTTACTTGGTCATTTTTTCGAATGTCTCGTGTTTTTATATACAACACCCGAAGTTTCACAATATACAAATTGACCCTCTAAATCTATCATTGTCTCATGTTCTCTGTTACACATTTTGCAAACAGCAGTTGGGATAGATACAATTTGACCATCGGGCCCTCACGTCTCCTGATTAGAGCTTGTGGCCATGTTTTCAAGCCCGTCAGTATTCCCTGTTCTGAGTATGTCTCATGGTTTTATATCACGAGTCTGGCCAACCGCTTACCCATTGCATACTTGACCATTATTACCATTGTCGGTTCATGGCCAGGCTTGCTCAACATTGCACTTCCATTGTTACACTACCTACAAACAACACCCGAAATTCCGCAATATACAAATTGACGGCAAAAATCCGTCATTGTGCCCTGTTCTGTGTTACACATTATGCAGTCAAAAGTTCAAAGACATACAATTTGACCATTGGCCCCTCACGTTTCCTGAGTATATCTTGTGACCCTATTTTTGAAGCTCGCTCGATCGCTTTCCATACTTGGCCATCTCTTGGAATCTCTTTCATAGGTTGGCTGGTGGATGAAATGTACAATTCTTAATCACTCTTCGCCATCCCAGACACCTTCATACTTCTTTCTAGATATGCACTTATTAATCTTTAATGCCAGTAGCTCATCGTGCAAGAACCGTTAAGATTGTTATTAATGTCCAGAAGGTCAGAGAAGATTAGTCATTAATATGAATTAAACCAAGATTTGCAGAGAAGAGTGTTATCCTTTCCAAGTATTCATTTCAAGCATGATGTAATCTCTTTCGTTCATCGGATAGTTGGCGCCTTTACGAAATCTCTAATCCTTAATCGCTCTTCATTGTCACCGCCACCTTCACACTTTTTTCTAAATATGCAATTAGTAAACTTTAATGGTAACAACTCATAACGCATGAACCATGGAGATTGTCATTGATCAACGAAAGGCTCGAGGATATCTTTCATTGATACACATTAAATCAAGATTTGTAGAGGTTATATTATCTCTCCCCAATTTTCATTTCAAGCATCATCTAGAGAAAACGGAAATTCTCGTTAACTTATGGCAACAGTTCCATAGAAGTTCTATCCAGATACAGTAAACACCTTCGGGCATGATGGCCAGAGGTTCCAATATTCTAGGGCATATTCTTACTACTCATATCCCTCTGCCCAGGACAAAAAAAGGAGATGGTCCCTTGGTGCACTAAGAGATATATTTCAAGCCAAAGAATTCCAAGGCAACCCCGCCTACTTAGACAACTTGCCTGCCTACATTGATGGTTGGTGAAGAGGTTGATGCGATCGATTTCGAGATGGGAGAAGATGATGTGATGGACGATTATACAAAAATGGATGATGGAAATGTAGACGTTGGTCCCACTCCTACGCCCAAATTGAAATCAACCATAACGGGGGGACTTCCCGGCTCAACGATGGCAGCTCTGACAACACCAAAAGAAGGGGTTTTAGAAAATAAACTGATGTTGAACGCAATAGCCGCTTTGCAACTCAAAATTAGGAATTTCAGAGGTCTAAATTAGTCCGTTATGGGAGGAAGTCTTTCACTGTAAGGAAATGATATATTGATGCTCCCAGAGATATATTTCAAGCCAAAAAAATTATTCAATTGCGAGACCACTCTCCTGTTATTTGGATATACAATTAACCTCTTAGGGGATGAGAACTAGAACTCCCATTGGTGCAAGGCATATTCCTACTACTCATATCCTTCCACCTAGAATGGGCTAATTTGGTTCTCTAGAATTGCTCGTGCAACCTGTGTCCTTGAAGTCTTCGACTGTGAGGAGGTGGTTTCTTGGTGTGTCCTAACTTTTAGTTTTGGGCTCTTTTGTTTTCCCTGCAACATTTTTCGTCTTCTTCCTCACGAGAAGCTTGTGAGACCTATAAATTTTACCACATGACCGTTGTTCATCTGCTTCAAGCCAAGGATTTATTCCACTGTGGAACCACTCTCCTGTTTCTTTGTTGCCTCAGGTCTTCCGCAAGATATTGAGATTGGGGCAACAAACATTGACCCCCGAGGAGAAGACTACAAGGATTTCCTAAAAAAATTCATGGTAATCAGGTCCCGTGCTTATGTTTATGGAAAATATGTTCAATGTTTTGGTCCAAAGAACTCGATCCAATTTCTATGGATAGATATACACTGCCCAGTATTCTTTTTTTTTTTTAATGGATTTACTATTAAAAAAAATTCCTTGGAATCTTGGTTGTTGCTTCTTTTCTGAATTTAACATCTCTTCTCATTGGCATGGTTCGATAGTCTCATAGTTCTTCAATATTGTATTGGCTCAAGTAATTTGATCTAAAATGGAGCATTTGACAATTATATAAAAATGCATTGTGTCGATCCATCATGCTTTTATGGAAACAAAAATGAATTTCAAATAGTTTCAAACCAACGTTCAATTCTATTCTTAATGCAGATAGAACATAGCAAGACCAAATCACAATGCGGCAGTCTAGGCCCCACCATAGAAATTTTGTTTTCATCTCAACCTTGCTAACCAAACAATTTCTTATTTCCCTTTCACTTGCTTGATTCCTTTAGTCCGAAAGGTAACATTTTATTAGTTGTCCATCCCCTAGCCTCTATTTGAGCATTTTTTACTTTATTAATGAAATTACCAAATTTCTTGTTCGCGAATTTAAAAAAANCGTTCATCTCAACCTTGCTAACCAAACAATTTCTTATTTCCCTTTCACTTGCTTGATTCCTTTAGTCCGAAAGGTAACATTTTATTAGTTGTCCATCCCCTAGCCTCTATTTGAGCATTTTTTACTTTATTAATGAAATTACCAAATTTCTTGTTCGCGAATTTAAAAAAAAAAAAAAACTGATATATGGTGGTTGTAGTCAAATGGGACTATGAAATCAACTACAATATTAAAATTCAAGATCGTCATTGTTGTTTCTAGACATGCAATTATTAAGCTTTAATGTTAACAACTCATCATGCAAGAATTTTAATACTTAAGTTAATATGTTAAAGTCATGGAAGAATGTATCAAGAACACAATTACTCCCACAAGTTGCAATAAAATCTAATCTTCAACAAAGCATTTGCTCACACCCTTTTTAATGGTACAAGCACAATAGAAAACGAATAAGTGGATAAAGTATTGGACTAGAAAATGATGGTTTTGCAACAATGGAGATTGTTTGAAACCAATTCCTGCTTACGAAATTTTCCCTCCGCCTTTCTATTTTCCCACTCTTTTATCCCCTGTAGTTTCTCTTTCTGGTTACTTAGTCATTTTTTTCTGAAAATGTCTTACTGCGCGGGTTGGCGGATTCACACATTCACATTTTCATTCATTTTTTTATATCGCTATTCCAACCAAACTCTTCCCCTTTCTCTAAATTGCACTTCCATTGTTTCGTGACTTGCAAAGAGAACTTTGTCTGCTGTGATATGCAAATTTACTTCTGGACTCCCACATCATCCCCTCTTCCATGTTACACATTTTGCACTGAAATATTCTGATACATACAATTTGATAGTTGGGGCCTTACCTCTCCTCGGGAACCCTTGTCGCCCTATTTTGAAGCCCGTCCGACCGCTTTCTACACTTGACCATTTCTTGATATCTCTTTCGTGGCTCGTCAAGTTGGCGGGTTCGAGAAATTTCTAATTTCTAGTTGTTGTTTCTTGTGCCCGCTACCTTCAAACTTCTTTCCAAGTATATGCAATAAGTACACAACTTCTCCATAAACATACAGAAAAGATATTTCCAGGAAATGGGATATCTATTGCAGATTTGAATATATTGGACCTTATTTTCCCTCTTCTATACTTAACCAAATTCTCGTTTCTTTTTCCCCTCTACTTTCTCTTTCTGATTACTTAGTCATTTTTTCGAAAATGCCTCAATGCACGCGTTGGAGGACTCATGGGTTCACATTTGCGCTCATGCTTTTATATCACAACTCCAACCGACTGTTACCCATTCCATGCATAGCCACTTTTCAAATCGTGAATTCCCGAGTAGGTGGGCTCTATATTGCATTTCCATTGTTATGTGACCTGCAAACAACACCCAGACCTCCACGATATACAAATTTACTGCCACACTCCCATATCATACCCTCTTATGTGATACACAGTTTTCACTTGAAAGTTATGAGACCTGCAATTTGACCTTCGGGTCCTCACGTCTCCTGGGGAACTATTGTCACCCCATTTTGAAGCCTGTGCATCCAATTTCCATATTTTTCCATTTCTCGGAATCTCTTTCGCGCCTCCAATTCCATACTTACCCGAATTTTTCGCTTGCGGGTTCCCAGATAGGTGGACTGCACTTCCAGTGTTCCATGACCTGCAAACAGCCCCCCAACTTCTGCGATATACAAATTGACTTCCAGACTCCTACATCAACCCCTCTTCCATGTTACACAGTTTGCACTCAAAAGTTTCTATCAATACAATTTGACCGTCGAGGCCTCATGTCTCCTCGGGAATCCTTGTCAGCCTATTTTGAAGCCCGTCGTCTGCTTTCCACACGGGCATTTCTTGCAATCGCTTTTGCGGATCGTCGGGTTGGCGGGTTAAGACAATTTCCGATTCCTAGTCACTATTTTATGTACCTGCCACCTTCGCACTTCTTTCCAAATATATGCAATAAGTATATAACTTCTCCAGAAACATGCAGAAAATATCTTGCTAGGAAATCAAGTATCTATTACATATCTGAATATGTTATCCCTTATTTTTCGTCTTCTATACCTAACCAAATTCTCGTTTCTCTTTTCCCTATATTTTATCTTTCTCGTTACATAGTCGTTTTTCTGAAAATGTCTAGTTGCACGGGTTGGCAGATTCGCAAGTTCACAATTGCACTCGTTCTTTTATATCACGACTCTGACAGACCGCTTCCCCATTCCATACCTATCCACTTCTTCGACCGAAGATTTCTGGGTAGGCAGGATCTAGATTGCACTTCTATTGTTCTATGACCTGCAAACAACGCCCTCACTTCCGTGATATACAAATTTACAACCAGACTCTCACATCATACCCTATTTCGTGTTACAGAGTGTTCCCATCATCCCCTCTTTCGTGGTACACATTTTTCACTCAAAATTTCTTAGACATACAATTTTACCATCGGGTCCTCACGTCTCGTGTGGAACTATTGTCACCCCATTTTGAATCCCTTCCATTCTCTTTCCATACTTTGCCATTTCTTTGAATTTCTTTTGTGGATCGTCGGGTTGGTGGGTTCACGAAATATCCAATTCCTAATCGTTGTTTCCTGTGCCCGTGCCCTTTTCACTTCTTTCCAAGTATGCAATAAATAAGGCTTAATGTTAATAGCTCACCATGCCTCGAGGAGACCATCATAATAACTGTTCCTACACAATTTGTACAGAAATATGCAGAAAATATCCTGCCAGGTAATGGGATATCTATTACAAATACTTACCGAATTTTTCGCTTGCAGGTTCCCAGACAGGAAGGTTTAAGATTGCCCTTGCATTGTTTCGCGACCTGCAAACAACACCCAGAATTATGCGATATACATGTAAAAAATATATTTCCAGGTAATGGGATATATATTACAAATTTCAATATATTAGCAAAAACGAGTCCAATTGACCGTTTCCCTATTCCATACTTACCCACTTTCTGGATTGTGGGTTCCCAGACAAGCAGGCTCAAAATTTCCCTTCCATTGTTCCATGAACTACAAACAATACCTCGAATTCCACAAATATACAAATCGTCCACTGCACTGCCCCATCTTGCACTTTTCCCTTTTACGCCTTTTGCAGTCAAAATTTTGGATACATGCAATTTGACCGTCGGGCCCTCACTATTGATTAAGGTTAGTTTTCATTGATGTCAACCCTTGAAGAAAGTCTGGTAGTGAATTCCAGTAGCACAAAGGTTTGGGTAATGGACCCAAGGTTGTTTTATGTATAATGGTATGAGTTTTAATATATTTGAAGGTAATACTATTCTATATGGATAGTACATGTCATGTCATTTCTGGTGGTATGTGGAACATCACATAACTCCTCATGGTTTGAGGGTTATGGTATTACGAATGTGGATGACCCTCATATATTGTCTTGAAGCCCCAAAAGGTCAAACAAGTTAAAGACATTGCAAAGAAGAAATTTTTATTTAAATGATAAAGTAAAGTGACAAAGTCAATAAGGATTATTTAAATAATAAAGTGGAGTGACAAAATCAAAGAAGATTATTTAAATGATAATGTGAGGTGAAAAAGTCAAGGAGGAACATTTAAATGATAAATTAATGGAGAACTTTCTAATTATGGAAAGTGGTTAACCCTAAAAATGAGGAAAATAGGTTAAGTGACCTAGAAATGGGTTAAGTGACCTAGAAGATGCTTCTAGGGAAGATATTTGGAGAGTATAAATAAGAGGCAAGGCTCTCTCATTTTACATCACACTTGGGCATATTTAATACCTATAGGTGAATAAGGTAACCAAAGGATATCTAATCCGAATTTAAGAGGGAAGGTGAAGAAAAGAAGACCGAAATTCAAGAGAGGATAAATTCTTTTGATGATGCTTTCTAAGGTATGTTATTTACAGGTCATCTGACCATTTTCGCAATAACGTTTTTTCTAGAATCATTCAGAGCATGAAATTGATAGGCCATTGAGGAAACATATCCAAGTATCTGTGGTAATTAGCTCGTGTGTCACAGTATTTTTTGAGTTACACTCCGTGGAAAATAGGGTTTGTGGCTAGTCCTAAAACTAGTCTAAAACAGGTGTTTCGGGTAAAAACGTCATAACTTCTTCATAACAGATCCAAATTTAGTAAGACCAAATGTGTTGATTAGATTAGAGTCTTTAATATTCTGTGTAACATTTTTAGATCCATTCAACAAATATTTCGTGCGAGGCACACTCTACAAGGTATCTCTCTAGAATAAACCAGAATTTAGCAAGGTATGTCATTTTTGCTATAACTCTTTTTTTTAGAGTTTCCAAGTAGTGAAACCTGGACGAATTGCATAAAATAAACTGAATAACATTGTGTATGATTTTCAAATATTTATTCATTACAGGTACATAGTTATGATTATTTCAAGTTAGGGTTTTTGACTAATCCCAAACTAGTCATGTGAGACTAAAGAAAAGTTTGATGAAAATGTTAGTCTCTTGTTGTGAAAGTTAAGGAAGGTTTGTAGGTATGTGATCATATAAAACAGGTCTATTACAGAGTTACAGATCATATTTGGATGATGAAATTGATGAGCGATTTTGGTTAAGGTACATGTTGGGTACATGGTTGAGAGAAGTAGTTGATGAGTTGGCACATACATGAGGTGTATAGTTGATGATGTTGGTACATATTGATGAGTCATAGTTTATGAGTAGTTGACACATGATTGGTACATACTTGGTACATGGTTGGATGCACCTTTTTGTGGTACAGGTTTATTACAGGTTGGTTGGTACAGGTTGGTGCATGGTTGATGCACTTGTTTATGGTACAATTTGATTACAGGTTGAGGTACAGGTTGATGCATGGTTGATGCATGGTTTAGGTTTATTGGTACATGTTTACAATGGCATATCTCACAGTGATAGTGTGACAGTGATTCCATCATTCTACTTCTACTTCAGGGCGGTTGGATGGGGCAATGATAGTTGGTTGTAGACACCTTCTAGTTGTAACCGGAGAACATAGAGTGTTGTAGCTTCCTTCTTGTTGTAGCCAAAGAATATTGTAGTTGGAGCTTCCTTTAGCTTGTAGCATAAGAAACAAGGGGGTTGGAGCCTCCTTCTAGTTCCAACTGGAAAATAAAGGAAGTTGGTTCTTCCAATGAATGTAATTCTTCAAGACATATAAGAAAAAACATTATGTCGTTTTCTCCCACTTTGGGTTTCCACGTAAAACATTGGTGTAATGTGTATGTGTATGATTGTTCATTGTTTATTTACTCTGCAGTTATTGGATTATAATGCTACATTGATATAATAATTGGATTATATGGTTAAAAAGGATTAAATTTCTCGATTATTGATTCACCCCCCCTCTCAGTAATCCAACAATTGGTATCAGAGCAAGGTCCTTCAGAAATTCATTTAACCACTGAAAGGTAGATCATGGAGAGCAACAACTTGTATAAAAATGGAATACCACAGTTCAATGGACAAAAGCATGCATTTTGGAGCATAAGGATGAAAACATATATACAGGCACAAGGATTTGAAATTTGGAAATCAATTGTAGATGGATACACAACACCAATAGTTCCGCCAACAAATGACAAAGAAGTGAAACTAGGTTAGAATAATTCCAAAGCCAAAAATGCACTTCTGAATGGTCTTACTGAAATAGTATTCACCAAAGTTGCACATTGTAAATCCCCTAAAGAGATTTGGGACAAACTTCAAAATATTTATGAAGGAGATTCAAAAGTCAAAGCAACAAAGCTTCAAACTTACAGAGGTTAGTTCGAACAACTTAAGATGAAGGAAGATGAGAATGTTGCAGCTTACTTTTTATGAGTTGATGAAATAGTAAATGCAATCATAGGATTGGGAGAAGAAATCAAAGAATCTGTAATTGTTCAAAAAGTACTAAGATCTCTTCCTATGATATTTGACCCTAAGATATCAGCACTAGAAGAAAGATTAGATCTAAACTCAATAAGCATGGACTTATTACATGCAATCTTCACAACATATGAAATGAGAACTGAACAGGAAAATACAGATATAAAAGAAGCAACCTTCAAAGCATCCAAAAAGTCAAAGTGAAAGGGAAGGAAAAAATAAGAACATAGCAGCAGCAGTGACGTCTCAGAAGATGATGAAGAAGTGGCCAACTTTGTCAAAAGACTGAACAAGGGAACCGACCATAGGTATAGAGGTAAGTTTCGTTTAATTTTTTTTAACTGTGATGGTATTGGTCATTTTGATAACAAATGTCCTTATAAGAAAAAGAGAAATGATGAAGGTTACTCAAAAGGAAAACAAACATATAAAGACAAAAGAACCACAAAGAAAGTTTTTAAGAAAAGCTTATGCACTAAAGAAAACATCTCATCAACAGATGAAGATGAAGTCAGTTACAGTGAGACAGAATGAGTTCTATTCATGGCAGTAGAAGACTATGATAAAGAATACTCCAAAGAAGAATATAAATAATTCAAAGAAGAAATTGAAGAGGCCGAAGTTGACTAGCCAGAGGAATTAATGTGTGTCATAGAAGTTATCTTAAGAGAAAAGAATAAAAACAAGAAACTACAAGTAGAACTAGACAAGAAAGAAGACGCTCAAGAACTAGAACAAATGATAATAAATTTAAAGGTTCAAATAGAAGAAGATAAAATAATTGAAGAAGCACTCAAAGAACAACTAGAAGAAAAAGACAAGATCATTGGAAATTTGGAAGTAGAGATTGTCACATTAAGAAAGGATATTCAAAAGAAAAATATGCAGAACAACTCAAAAGTTTTGGATGACATTATCAATAGTAAAAAATCTCATCATGAGAAGTCCAGACTTGTATACAATCAGATAGAAAAATGATCAAGCTCCAAAACAACAGAGAAAGAAACATATCCAATAATCTATGCAAAAATAATTAAGGGGGATAGGAATATCTACAAGGAAGATTACAGGGACACTCCTCCACTGACAAGATTCAGATTTCAGAATCAACAACCGACAGATAGGCCTCGGGAAGAAGAATAATTTATAAGAGTACCTCATTTCAAAATATCTTCAACTCCCAGGTATCAAACTATATTTTTTGGTTTATGTTATGCATGTAATAATTTTGGACATAAAGCTGTGAATTACAGAGCTAGCAACAGGAACATAAACAAATTTGAAATTCATACAAAAAGGAGTTATCCAAAAAGGCCTAGTGAAACACAGAGAAGAAGTTACAACATGTTTGAATCTTTGAGCACTGAAGTGGAATGTTGCAAATGTAACAATTTTGGACACATGGACAAAGATTACAGAATGACAGTCCCTCATAGAGAACCGCAACAGAATAACAACAATCATGGACAAGAACCTCAGAAAAGGACATGGATAAGAAAACAGGATCAATATAACAATGAAGAATGCACACTCGCTCTACAAACTAAGAAGAAGAAACATGGTTGGTATGTTGACAGTGGTTGTTCAAAACACATGATAGGTGATAGAGATGGGTTTCTTACATTATGAAAGGAAAGAGATGGATTAGTATCCTTTGGAAATGATGATTCAGCGAAAATCATTAGAAAAGGCACAATCACAATTGGGAAGAAGAATAACGAGGCAGAAAATGTTCTACTAGTAGAAGATATGAAACATAATCTTCTAAGTGTGAGTCAAATGTGTGACCAAGGTCATAAAGTTACTTTCGATTAACAAAAGTGCGAGATAAGAAAATAAGGTTCAGGAAAATTGATTGCTACAGCTGCGAGAAATTCAAGCAACATATATGTATTAAGTGAAATTGGAAATGAAATTTGTTTTTGAGGAAAGGAAGATGAAAGTTGGCTATGGCATAGAAGAATGGGTCACATGCATTTTGATAACCTTGTCAAATTAAACAGAGTAGAAGCAGTCAGAGAAATGTCCCGGATCATGAAACCAAACAATACTTTATGCAAGCATTGTCAACAAGGAAAGAAAACAAAGACCAGGTTCAAATCAAAGGAATATTAAACGACAAGACCACTGGAAATTGTGCATACTAATCTAGTTGGACCAAATACAACAAAGGGTTTAAAATGTGAGAAATAATTTATGTTATTATCTAACGATTATACAAGAATGACTGCGGTTTGTTTTCTCAAGAATAAGTCAGAAGCGTTTGAAAACTTCAAGATCTACAAGGAAATGGTTGAAAATGAAATGGATTCAAAAATCAAATGCTTGAGATCTAATAATGGAGGAGAGTTCACTTCAAAGGAATTTATGGACTACTGCAGCAGTCATGGAATAAAAAGGAAATTCTCTCTTTCTAAGACACCTCAACAAACTGGAGTTATTGAGAGAAAGAATAGGACAATACAGGAAATAGTTCAAACAATTCTAATGGATTCCAAATTGACAGATATATTTTGTACACAGGTAGTGCATACAATAGTTCACATTCAAAACAAATTAATGCTTAGAAACAACACTAATAAAACTCCCTATGAACTATGGAAAGGAAGACCAAAAAATGTGAAGCACTTAAGAGTTTTTGGAAGAAAATGTTACATCAAAAGAGAAGATGGAAAAATGAGAAAGTTTGAATCTTATGTGGATAAAGGAGTACTTGTTGGTTACTCAAGTACAAGGAAAGCATACAAGTGTTACAACTTGATATTGAACAAAGTTGTAGAAAGCATCAATGTAACAATTGATGAAACAGGTAGACCAAAATCAAAGGAAGAAGAAAATGAATCAATGGAACAAATTTTTGAAGAGGAAGTAGAAGATGAAAAGGAAGTAGAAGAGGAAGATGAAGATAATTGGACAAGTTCAGCAAGTGCCTCCAAAGACATCTAGTAGATGAGTACAAAAGAATCATCCTTCAGATCAGATTATCGAAAACAAAGACGCAAGAGTTGAGACTAGAAGAAGAATCCATTCACCAGAACAAACACACCTAGCATTCACATCTATGATTGAACCAACCTCTTTTGAAGAGGTCAAAAAGGATGAATTTTGGAACAAGGCCATGGAAGAAGAATTGGATGAAACAGAGAAAAATGACACTTGGGAATTGGTTCCAAGACCAAAGGATAAGAATGTGATCGACACAAAGTGGGTATATAGAAATAAATTGAATGAAGATGGACATGTTACAAGGAATAAAGCTATATTGGTGTGTAAAGGATGTGCACAGATTGAAGGAATTGACTTTGAAGAGACATTTTCCCCAGTTGCCAAAATGGAAACAATCTGATTGATTTTAGCTTATGCATGCTCCAAAAATATTAAAGTGTATCATATGGATGTAAAATCAACTTTTCTAAATGGGGAAATTGAAGAAGTCTACATTGAACAACCAGAAGGATTTCAGTTGTCAGAGAATGCAGACTGTGTGTGCAAATTAAAGAAGTCCTTGTATGGTCTAAAACAGGCTCCTAGAGCATGGTACTCTAAACTGGATAAATATCTACAACAGGTAGGGTTTAGAAAAGGAAGGGCAGACAACAACCTCTACATAAAGGTAAGTCAAGGTAATATTTTATTAATTGAATTTTATGTTGATGATATTATTTTTGGTAGTGATGATAACTGGTTAAGCCAGAAATTTGCAAAGGATATGCATAATGAATTTGAAATTTCATTACTTGGAGAACTATCCTTCTTTCTGGGACTTCAATTACATCAAATAAACTAATAAAATTTTATTTCTCAAACTAAGTATATCAAAGAAATGCTAAAGATGTTCTGAATGGAAGATTGCGAACCAGTTATCACTCCCATGCAAACCAGTTGCAAGTTAAGAAAAGATGATGATTCAAAATCTACATATCAAAGTCAATAAAGGTTAATGATTGGTAGCCTACTATATGTGATAACATCCATACCAGATGTAATGCAGGCAGTTGGACAGGTGGCACGATTTCAAGCAGCACCAAAGGAATC
>JASDQU010739204.1:41804-58330 GCA_032191745.1 Picea mariana | reverse complement strand
TAGGGATGAAATGGATGAACGCTAACTCAAAGGCATTTGTTATAATTGTGATGACAAATATTTCCCAGACCACAAGTGTAAGGAACAAAATCTTTTTATGGCCATCTCCGAGGATATTTCTGAAGAGGATGTTGAAACTCCCCTTGTTTCTGAGTCACCTAAAACCACTGACATAACCCCTCCCGAAGTAGAACCGGTCATTTCCCTCAATGCTCTCACTAGATTCTTCGCTCCCCAAACCTTCAAGCTAATCGGTTACATCAAGCATCGGAAGGTCATCATTCTGGTTGATAGTGGAAGCACCCATAATTTTATTCATCGCTGCATTGCCCAAGAAACTCATTTCTACATCCATGTCGTTAATAATTTCCAAATCATGATTGCTAATGACGGTTCCATGAAATGTGGAAGGCGTTGTGAAAATGGGCTTCTCCAAATTGGTGACTACCACCTGAAATCTCATATGTTTGCTATCGACATGGGTGGTTGTGACATTGTGTTGGGTGCAGAATGGATAAGGACTTTGGGTCCCATTCTCATGTATTTTAAGGAATTAACCATGCAATTCAACCAAGAGGGCCACCAATATAAGTTCCAAGGCATCATCGTCAGTTCACCTGAGATCATTAGTTCCCATCGCAAGGAAAAGCTGCTAAAAAAAGGTCATTCTAGTGTTATTGCCCAACTCCATGCCATACAAGCAACAGAGACACCCTCGGTGCCGCAAGACCTCCAAGCCATCCTTTCTAAACATCAAGTGGTCATTTTAACTCCCCAAGGACTCCCTCCTTCCCATTGTGTTCATGATCATTCCATTCCCCTTGTACCTGGAAGCCTTCCTCCAAATATCCATCGGTATTGTCACCCCTTTTCCCAAAAAAATGAAATTGAGAAAATGGTCTAGGAACTCCTTAATGCAGGCGTTATTTTCCCTAGTATGAGCCCCTACTCTTCTCCTGTGGTCATGTTCCTGAAGAAATAAGGTTCTTGGTGAATGTGTCTTGACTTCCATGCCCTCAACAAACTTACCATTAGACAAATTTCCCATTCCTGTCATTGATTACCTCCTGGATGAATTGAGTGGCGCCCAATTCTTTACTAAACTTGATCTTCATTCGGGATGCCACCATATAAGTATGAAAGAGGAAGACATTCCCAAGACTACCTTTATAACTCATGAGGGCCACTATGAGTTTTTGGTCATGCCCTTTAGCTTGTGTAATGCCCCCTCCACCTTCCAAATCCTCATGAATCATGTCTTTCGTCCTTTTCTCTGTCATTTTGTCTTAGTTTTCTTTGATGATATCCTCATCTATAGAAAAACCTGGACATACCATCTTGCTCATGTGGATCGAGTTCTCTATCTACTCTCTCAACACCAACTTTTCCTGAAACAGTCTAAATGTTCTTTTGGCGCCTCAGAGGTAGAATACCTGGGTCATCTGGTTGGCAAGGATGGTGTCAGGGTGGATCCTAAAAAGATTAAAGCTATGCAAGACTGGCCTCACCCAAAGACTCTCAAAATATTGTGTGGATTTATGGGCTTAATAGGGTATTATCGCAAGTTTGTTAAGAATTATAAAAGATTGCAGCACCTGTCACTGTTCTCCTAAAAAAGAACTCTTTCACTTGGACTCCAACCACTTCTCAATCTTTTCAAACCTTGAAGATGACCATGTGCACCACTCTAGTCCTGGCCCTTCCTGATTTCACAAAGACCTTTGTCTTGGAATGTGATGCCTTAGGGAAAGGAATTGATGTTGTCCTTATGCAGGAGGGTCGACCTTTGGCCTTTACCAGCAAGCAACAATCTGAAATAAATCTGGGAAATCAAGCAAGCAACAATCAAAGCCTCAAGTATTTTATGGAACAACACATTTCCTCCCTGAAGCAACACAAATAGGTGACTAAGTTCTTTGGATATGATTATGAGATCATTTACAAGAAAGGAAAATACAATGTGGTTGTGCATGCACTTTCCCGAAAATATGAAGATGAAGGATCCCTTTTTTCTCTTTCCCTCATTGTACCAGATTGGCTCCAAGACATTCGCCAGGAATGGCTACAAGATCCCAAAAGTTTGAATCTGATCCAACAATTGAAGTCCAATGATCCAGCTCCCCCAGGGTACTCTTGGCTCCATGATGAGCTTTGATACAAAGGCCATTTGTATTTAAGTAAACAATCAAAGCTTAAATCCACAGTACTTTCTGAGCTTCATGCTACACCCACAATGGAGCACTCCGGGTTCACCAAAACCTATGATAGGGTCAAACGTTCTTTTTTCTGGGATGGTATGTGTGACATCCCCAAAAATAAAGTATTTTTGAAATTTAAAATTTGTTGGAAAATTATTTTGTTTTTAGTAAATTCGAATTTGGAATTTTTTTTTCCATTTATGGCAATTCCAAATTTCGAATTTGAAAATTGTAATAAATTATTGTGACTATTGGGCAAGGATCTAATTTGACCCAACTAACTGTTTGACTATGACACTTTTATGAGAACAGGATATTTTATATTAATTGCAGGAGGACAAATGGAACAACCATGTTAAAATCAACTGACCATGATTCCATGAGTGGGGAATAGGTGGGAACTACCTCTGGGCTGATTGTTACAAGTGGCAAATTAGAGATTTGGCCATTGAAAGCCCCTGAAAATCAGGGATTTAGAAAGCTGCGAAAATTTCCAAGGGGGGAAGGAAGACCTGGGCGAAAAGGACTGTTTGGATATATAGCATATGTGAGGAGGCAGGACACTGCCTAGTATGCTGGGAAAAGGAGACTACTAGTTTTCTTGCTATTATGAACACTACGGATTGAGTGCGAGGCAAGAGTAATCTGCAGGGATGCAAAGACATTTCTGAGGAGGAGTTTTCCAAGTTCGCCCTCATGGACTCATGGTCAGGCTAGGAGGTGAACTGTGCAAGCGATTTTGGCTGCTCTGTTATACAGTTGGGAGGAAAGTGGCTATTCGCTTTGTCTTCCCACGAGTTGGTTTAGATATTTTACTCTACTCCTTCTCTGCTTGAATGATTTTCTATCTAATGTCTTGTACTTGTTAGATCTGAACAGAAATAACTTTCATTTTCTGTTTTAATGGTCGTATAGCTGATGTAAGGTACATACTATATCTAAATTTAATTATTTCTATCTCTGTGGGATGGATTAGTTCCATATGTAGCGAAATTACTAAAGTCTGTATGTACAGAATAACCTAAGAGAAAAACTATTCGGTTATACGCATTGTGAAGTCAAACCTATGAACATAATAGTTAGAAAACTAATTCCAGAGTAACTCTTGATGACTGAATTTGAATTTGTTCGAATGTTAGAAATTAATTGAATGTCTTCCGAGGAAAATCGAATTGGTTTATGTGACTAAAGTATAAAATTTATGTAGTTGGGTTTCTGCTATAATAGAGGTAATTCCTGTACATCGCAATTTCTGGTGTAACATATCTAGGCATGAACAGATTGAATCTATATATATATATATATATATATAGAGTAAGTTTATTTGCTGTAAACACAAATTCAGATTCATAAATGAAAATCAAACGCTATCTACCACTTCGTGTAAATTTAAGCCAGTCTGAGTCAATACAATTCCACCATAGATCTGTAACAAATATATTCCTAATTACTATGGGTAGGCATGATAATGAATTACAAAATATATCGTCTACACAAAACAAATGCGTATATACAATTATATGTATGTATGTATTCATAAGAAGTTCCTCCTATACTATGACTATGATAAATATTCGACAGACACACAATCTTTGACTATAATTTAAATAAATAAGAGTTGGAATACTCTAGTTAAAGAAACAACCATTATATTTCATCCAATTCAAAGTGAAAACAGTAGGCCAAAGATACTAGTGGAGCCATTGTTAAAGTATGGTAAACCTCTTTTCCTTTCTATAACAAGTTAGGCCAATGGTTTAGAACAGAGTCGAGTAGCATAAATGGAAAGTACCGTGTTTAAATTTTAAAGGACATAAATACTTTGCCACAAATTATCATTCTGAGTAAATTCGACCAGGATTGTCTTTCTAACCCTTCAAGCAGAGAAGTATATTACATAATGGCCAGAATATGTATTCAATTACAGAATCAATACTCATATAGGAAAACTGGCGTAAAGCCATTAATGGAAGAACGACCTCAAGGGTTTACTCCAACGAATGATACAGTAGACTCAAACTAGTTACAACAGAGTTGGTTAAATCATGATATCCTTAAATGATGATAAAACCTGTAGAGTTAGCCGAGAAGTGAGAGGGATCGGAACCCGAATACCTTTTGCGCTAGAGGCAGTGATGGGTATTCGAGATTTGCATGGACATAGACCCTACAAGAAATCAAACCCTATAAACATTAGTCTTTATTCAAAAGATAAGTATCCAAGAAAAGTAAATTTCCATAAAACTAAAAAAAAAAATTAAACCGATGATTCCCTTTCAGAAAGATACTTATCTTGTTGAGACACGGGTTCGAATCTTTGCCCCTTCACCTGTTATCTGTTTAGACGTTCAGGCCAAGGGAGGAGGGCGCGGTACCATCTCTGATGGGTCCTCATAACAACAAGGCCCATCATTAGTGACATTAACAGTTTGATAAATGAAACTCGTAACTTGAAAACAGTACAAACCTTGCTACAATAGAAAGCAAACGAAATAATTTATAGACTCCTCACATAGTATATCGACACAATTAACGAGTTAAGTATAATTCAATTATGAATCGAAATTGTAACGAACAAAGATACAAAATCAATAGTAAAAGCAGAGTCATCGCGATGTGGTGTATAAAGAACATAAATAAGTCATCGTTGTCAAGATTTACATGGCATCATGATACATACGAAATGTTTATGCTACAGGACTCCCAGTAAAATATTCAAGATACCTCGGAAACAAGATATGACAATGGTAATAGAAGGACCAACTGAAGGTCGGATAAAGCTCCAGGATGATGACTCCATTCATTCAGGGAAATAGATAAAAGGAATATAGCAATATTCCTACCAAACAGAAAGAACCCACATCGTTGACTATACATAGAGCCAACCCATCTCCGTAAGATGTCTTGAGGAAGAACGATAGCAGGAATAACAAAACAAGTCGATATACTTATACTACGTCTTAGGTATTTTCACAGTGAGAGGCGTATGATTCGATCAACCCTAATTATGAAAGGCTCCGTTGGCTACTACAGAGGGACCCCAAAATGCCTAACCAAAAAGGGATTACCAAAAATCTCGGGGAGGAAGCGTTTCCTAGGATTACGGGGCGATTTTTCAAAAAATGATGAAGAGAAAGTGCCAAAAGAAAAGACATGACAAAAAAAAAGGGAAAACACTACCATTGACAAAATACCACAACGCTTAACCTTTTCTGAAGTTCTTCATCTCCCTTTTATTTTATCTATCTCAACATTGTGTTAAAGAACTTACCAGGGCATAGGGTCGTGCCAAGAGTTACATCATGGAGTAACCTCCTTCATTCACAGTCTTCGCCTCTAAAAGGGGGCATGCCAAACCTCTTCGGGAAAACTCAGGAATGACAAAGAAAATAAACCTACCTTAACCCTAATCGGCACCTTGTCACCTCGTAGTAAATGTAAGGCGTGCGGAGGGTGGATTGCCATGTGACCATGGCAGAGTGTTTTGACACTTGGAGTATGAGGCCAGCAATTACATAGGGATTCATGGGACGATTTTTAGTGATTTTATAGAGCCTTAAATTTTACGATAATAACACTTCTAATCCATGTAAAGGAGGTTGCGATGGGACAACATCATGACTCGAATCTGAACCAAATTGTTCTCACCCCTCAGTGTAATTACGAGACAGTAGATAGAGCTTAGCTATCACCTTTCGCTGGCCTTTGGATCTCGTACCTGCACTACAATCAACCATCAATTTTAACCAGAGCTTGGTATTTAGGTTAGTTGTCCGGTGTAAGAGGAAGCTGACCCCAGGTCCTTCATAATTTAAGTATTATTTAAGGAATTCCTTCCATAAATCCATAGGTGTACTTATGCGCGACTTAAAGTCTTGTGACATTATAATGAGCTACAACATGTATTATAAGATTTTCCTTAGGTGCCCATCCTATAGGTATTCGAGTAAAAATTAAAAACAGAAGGGGATTTGTCAAATAGTTTTGGGGATCCTTTCCTTATAACCTCCTAATCATGACACGATTAAGAAATCTTTTGGTGAATTAGAGAAATTAAGAGTTTATAACAAGGACATTGTAATAGAATTTTAAAACAAAGTTATTATAGAGAGTGATGATCAAGTCAACATCATGATGGCATAACCAAGAAAACTATGTAACAATTTGTTTTTTTGGTGGTCAATATGGGGTTCATTACATATGGTATCAAAGAAAAGTTTACAACACTAAGCCTTGAACAGGGCCACATTAAATTCTTAACATATATTCTACTTATGCAAAAACTAATAAACCTTGATTGTTACAAACATATTTTTTTTTTTTTTTTTGTGTTGACCATGGCAGCTCCGAAAGATGCAGAAATCAGAATGGAAGGAAATCCAGAACTAGAACCTCATGGAGATCCAAGACAGAATAGTGATAGAATCTCTCCTACGAAAGTACTGGAAACAATGAGGAATCTTATTGTTGAGCTGCACGTTTTCAAAGCAAACAATGAGAAATTGAAGAAAGCACAGTAGGAATAGCAAGATATAAATGAAGTCCTGCTGCATAGTATAGTGACCAAGAAAATCCCAAAGGAGGACAACCACGACGAAGAGGTCAGAAAAAGGGCCTCCAAGAACTCTGGGCCAGAAACAGAAAAAGAAGAGAGTTCGTCAGAAGGAACACCTTCAGTTGAAGACAAAACTAAAACAGACAGAAAAAGAAAACAAGTAGACCACCTTGAAGGAGAGTTTAAAAAAATTAAACCAGCTACCTTTGATGGAGAATCCAGGATAGGAGAAGAAGTTGAGGCATGGTTGTTAGACATAAAAAAATAATTCTAGATCTACAACTATTCCAACAATATGAAGGTCAGAATGGCCATCTACAATCTGAAATGGAAGGCCAACATTTGGTGGCAAGACCTGAAATTGGCCAAGGGCCTAAAGGAGAAACAGTTGGAATGGTATGACTTTAAGAAGCATTTCAAGAAACAATACCTTTCTGAAAGCTATTATGACAGGAAAACGAAAGAATTTTACGAGTTACAGCTTGGACAAATGACGATGGAGGACCTTATAAATAAATTTCTGGAACTACTACGGTTCGTACCATACATCCGAGAGGATAAGGTAAAAATCCAACGATTCTTAATCTATTTACCAAAGTCCTACAGGGACAGAATTGAGTTTGACAACCCCAAATCCTTGAGTGAAGTATTCAGGAAAGCGCGCATTTCTATGACAAGTGTAAACAATGGGTAGAGTTTCCCAAAGCCTGGAAGGATAAGAAACAAGATCGAATGAACCAACGAAAGAAGGGATACTAGCCAGCTCCTTATTGGAATGCAGCAAAAAGATTTTAGAGAAAATATTTTCACTCCAACCATCTGAATACGCAAGGCAACGGTAAACCAGTAAATCTGGGGACGAAGAAGTTTGAGAACAACCCCCGCGAACCATTAAAGTGCTGGGAATGTGGAGAACATCATCTAAGGAGGAACTATCCACATTTAAATTTAGCAACAGAGTTGTTGTTCATAATTTGCAGGAAGCCTCGACGGTGGGTGACATGGGCAGAAGCCTGCATCGGATAAATGAAGCCATAGATGGCCGACAAGCTGATTACCAGCCCTCTGTGGTAGAAATCGAAGGTAAAATCAATGGCACTTGAATTTCTGTTTTAATTGACCCTGGAGCTACATTAAGTTATATTACTCCTGATGTAGTAAAGTCAAATAAACTTAAGAAACTGAAGCACGAGAAATCATGGTTGGTACAACTAGCAATAGGAACTAAAAGGAAAGTAGTTGAATTTATTTCGGATTTTGAGTTCATCTTAGATGGTCAAAATATAAGAACAAATCTGAACATCCTACCACTAGGATCTTACGATATGATTATCGGGATGGACTGGTTGGAGCAGCACAAAGCAGTACTAGATTGTTATACAAAGATACTTAACTATAAAGATGATTTTGGCACTACTAGAACAGCCCAAGGTATACCAAAACCTATATTAGTCAGACAAGTTTCATTGATGCAACTCAAGAAATGTATGCGAAAGGGATGCCAATTTTACGCCATCCAAGTAACGGATATGTTAGAAAAAGAAGATAAGCCAAAGTTAGAAGACTTCGCTGTCCTACGTGAATTTAGAGACATGTTTGTGGATGAGATACCATAATTACCTCCAAGAAGGGAAATAGACTTCTCCATAGACCTACTACCTGGTTCAACCCCTATCTCAAAAGCACCTTACCGAATGAGTCTACCAGAACTAACAAAATTAAAAATACAATTACAGGAATTGTTGGACAAAGAGTATGTCAGACCAAGTGTTTCACCATGAGGGGCACCAGTCCTGTTTGTGAAAAAGAAAGACGATACTCTAATACTTTGTATCGATTATAGACAATTGAATAAAATGACTATTAAGAACAAGTACCCCTTACCTAGGATAAATGACCTATTTTATCAAGTAGGTGGGGCCAAGATCTTTTCAAAATTGGATTTACGATCCGATTATCATAAAGTTAGGATAAAGGATGAAGATATAAGCAAAACATCTTTTCAAACAAGATATGGAAACTACAAATTCGTAGTCATACCTTTCGGGATCACTAACGCACCAACCACATTTATGTGCCCGATGAACAGTATTTTCAGTCAATACTTAGACAAGATTGTGCTAATATTTATCGACGACATTTTGGTCTACTCTAAAATGGAGGAAGAACATCAAGAACACTTAAGAATAGTTCTACAAACGTTGAGGAAGCACAAATTGTACACCAAGTTTGATAAGTGTGACTTTTATCAAAAGAAAATACAATATCTAGGACATGTAATTTCAGCAGAAGGCATTGTCGTAGACCCTGAGAAAATAAAATCCATCATAGAGTGGCCGGTACCTAAGGATGTAGTGGATATCCGTTCATTCATGGGAATCACCGGATATTATCGCAGATTTATAGAGGGGTTCTCCAAGATAGCCTACCCCATCACGTCATTACAAAATAAAGGGACCAAGTTTAATTGGTCACAGAAGTGTTAAGACAGTTTTAACAAACTAAATGAATTATTGACAATTGCACCCATATTGAAGGTAGCAGACCCAGATAAAGACTTTACCGTATGTGTCGATGCAAGTAAAGAAGGACTAGGTGGCTTCCTGACTCAGGAAGGACACGTGATTTGTTATGAGTCCCGTAAATTAAAAGAACATGAGTGAAATTATGTCACTCATGACTTAGAATTGGTAGCGGTAATACATGCCTTAAAAATGTGGCGACACTACATAATAGGCAGAAAATTTCTACTATTGACGGATAATAGCGGTGTGAAATATCTGTTTAGCCAACCAGATCTTAATGCAAGGCAAGCAAGATGGATAGCCTTCTTGAGAGAATTTGACTTCACGGTCAGACATATCAAGGGTAAGGAAAATAAGGTAGCATACGCTTTAAGCAGAAGAGTACATGGGTTATTTGAGATAAATATCAGCAGGGCAGAAAGTGATTTGGAATAAAGAATAAGGATGACAGGTATTAATGATGAAAATTACACTAAGATAATGGCAGAATTAAAAAACATCACCGCAAACTCAGATAAACCTGATCTAAGTATCGACAGCAATGGACTATTACGATTTAAAAATAGACTTTACATACCACATTCAGCGGAGTTAAAATTAATAGTCTTGGACGAAGTGCATAAGAAACCATATTCTGGCCATCCAGGATACCAAAAAACGATAACAACACTTAGAAAACTATTTTACTATCCTAGTATGAAGGGCGAAGCAACATAATATTTGGCTAGGTGCCAATATTGTCAGCAGGTTAAGGTCGAGCACCAGCATCCAACCGGCCTATTACAGCCATTACCAATACCAGAATGGAAATGGGAGACCATATCGCTGGACTTTATAACAGGTTTGCCTAAAACTCAGAAACAAAATGATTCTATCATCGTTGTAATCGATAAACTCAGTAAGTCTGCACACTTTATTCCTGTAAAGTTTACTTTTAAAGCTATAAATATTGTTGAAATATTCATGAAAGAAATTTTTAGACTGCATGGAATTCCTAAAATGGTGATTTCAGATAGAGATGTAAAATTCACATGCGCTTTTTGGAAGGAATTGTTTGTAGGGATAAATACTAATTTGAATTTTAGTACGAGTTATCACCCACAAACGAATGGACAGATCGAAATAACAAACCAAATCGTAGAGGATATTCTCCGCATGTACGTAATAAGAAAACCAAACAAGTGGGAAGACTATCTACACTTGGTAGAATTTGCATATAACAATGGGTACCAAACTTCAGCTAAGTTAATCCCTTTCGAGGTATTGTACGACAGAAAGTGTACGACTCCAATTAGTTGGGACAACCCAACTGACAGACTCATGATTGGACCAGAGATGATCCAAGAAATGGAGAACATGGTAAGGAAGGTACAAAAGAACTTAAAAGAAGCACATGACAGACAAAAGAGCTATGT
This sequence comes from Picea mariana, assembly GCA_032191745.1. Classification (NCBI taxonomy): domain Eukaryota; kingdom Viridiplantae; phylum Streptophyta; class Pinopsida; order Pinales; family Pinaceae; genus Picea; species Picea mariana. The sequence continues at coordinate 47,637 of JASDQU010739204.1, read as the reverse complement.
AGATCAGAAAAGAAGACACTTGGAATTTCAAGTGGGAGACCATGTTTATTTGAAGCTCAAAGCCCGAAAAAGTTCGTTGAAGTTAGGGAATTGTGCCAAGCTAGCACCCAGGTTTTGTGGGCCCTTCGAGATACAAGCTCAACTTGGACCCGTAGCATACCAACTTGCACTTCCAGCTAATCTAAGAATTCACAATGTATTTCATGTTTCTTTGTTGAAAAAGTATGTTTATGACCCTACTCATATGATTTATTGGAACTTGGTGCAGGTGGAACCGGAAGGCGAGTTCCAGGCGGAACCCCTGCGTATTCTGGACCGGAGAGAAATAGCACTTTGGAACAGAACCGTCGCTTAGGTAAAGGTGCAATGGAAGCACTTTAGTCCTAAGGAGGCCACTTGGGAGTTGGAGGGAGATTTGCAGAAATCTCATCCAATCCTGTTCCAAGAAAGGAACAAACACTGAGGACAGTGTTTTATTGACGGGGGAAAGGATGTGACATCCCAAAAAATAAAGTATTTTTGAAATTTAAAATTTGTTGGAAAATTATTCCGTTTTTAGTAAATTCAAATTTGGAATTTTTTTTCCATTTATGGCAACTTCGAATTTCAAATTTGATAATTGTAATAAATTATTGTGACTGTTGGGCAGGGATATGATTTGACCCAAATAACTATTTGACTATGACACTTTTATGAGAACAAGTTAGGCCAATGGTTTAGAATAGAGTCGAGTAACATAAATGGTAAGTACCGTGTTCAAATTTTAAAAGACAGGAATACTTTGCCACAGATTATCATTCTGAGTAAATTCGACCAGGATTGTCTTTCTAACCCTTCAAGGAGAGAAGTATATTACATAATGGACATAATATGTATTCAATTACAGACTCAATACTCATATAGGAAAACTGGTGTAACGCCATTAATGGAAGAACGACCTCAAGGGTTTACTCCAACGAATGATACAGTAGACTCAAACTAGTTACAACAGAGTTGGTTAAATCATGATCTCCTTAAATGACAATAGAACCTGTAGATTTAGCCCAGATGTGAGAGGGTTCGAAACCCGAATACCTTTTGCGCTATAGGTAGTGATGGGTATCCGATATTTGCATGGACAGAGACCCTACAAGAAATAAAACCCTGTAAACATTAGTCTTTATTCAAAAGATAAGTATACAAGAAAAGTAAATTGCCATAAAACTAAAAAAAATAAAATTAAACCGATGATTCTCTTTCAGAAAGATACTTATCTTGTTGATACATAGGTTCTAATCTTTGCCCCTTCACCTGCTATCTGTTTAGACGTTCGGGCCAAGGGAGGATGGCACGGCACCATCTTTGATGGGTCCTCGGAACAATAAGGCCCATCATTAGTGACATTAATAGTTTGATAAATGAAACCTGTAACTTGACAACAGTACAAACCTTGCTACAATAGAAAGAAGACGAAATAATTTATAGAATCCTCACACATTATATCGACATGATTAACGAGTTAAGTATAATTCAGTTATGAATCAAAATTATAACAAACATAGATACAAAATTAACAGTAAAAGCAGTGTCATCGCGTTGTGGTGTATAAAGAATGGAAAAAAATCATTGTCGTCAAGATTTACATGGCATCATGATACATACGAAATGTTTATGCTACAGGACTCCCAATAAAATATTCAAGATACCTCAGAAAAAATATATGACAATGGTAATAGAAGGACCAACCAAAGGTCAGATAAAGCTATAAGATGATGACTCCATTCATTCAGGGAAATAGATAAAAGGAATATAACAATCTTCCTACCAAAGAAAAAGAACCCACATCGTTGACTATACACAGAGCCAACCCATCTCCCTAAGATGTCTTGAGGAAGAACGATAGCAGGAATAACAAAACAAGCCGATATACTTATACTACGTCTTAGGTATTTTCATAGTGAGAGGCATATGCTTCGATCAACCCTAATTCCGAAAGGCTCCATTGGCTACTACATAGGGACCCCAAAATGCCTAACCAAAAAGGGGTTACCAACAATCTCGGGGAGGAAGTGTTTCCTAGGATTACGGGGCGATTTTTCGAAAAATGATGAAGAGAAAGTGCCAAAAGGAAAGACACGATTGACAAAAAGGGAAAACACTACCATTGACAAAATACCAGAACACCTAACCTTTTCCGAAGTTCTTCATCTCCCTTTTCTTTTATCTATCTTGGCATTGTGTTAAAGAACTTACCAGGGCATAGGGCCACGCTGAGAGTTACATCATGGAGTAACCTCCTTCACTCATAGTCTTCGCCTCTGAAAGGGGGTTGGCCGAACCTCTTCGGGAAAACTCAGGAATGACAAAGTGATAAACCTACCTTAACCCTAATCGACACCTTGTCACCTCGTAGTAAATGTAAGGGGTGTGGAGGATGGATTTCCATGTGACCATGGCAGAGTGTTTTGACACTTGGAGTATGAGGTCAACAATTACATAGGGATTCGTGGGACGATTTTTAGTGAATTTACAGAGCCTTAACTTTTACGACAGTAACACTTCTAATCCATGTAAAGGAGGTTGTGATGGGACACCATCATGACTCGAATCTGAACCAAATTGTTCTTACCCCTCGGTGTAATTCCAAGACAGTAGACAGAGCTTAGTTGTCACCTTTCACTGGCCTTTGGATCTCATACCTTCACTACAATCAACCGTCAATTCTAACCAGAGCTTGGTAGTTAGGTTAGCTGTCTGGTGTAAGAGGAAGCCGACCCCAGGTCCTTCATAATTTAAGGATCATTTAAGTCATTCCTGCCATAACTCCACAGGTGTACTTATGCGTGACTTAAAGTCTCGTGACATTATAATGAGCTGCAACATGTATTATAAGATTTTCCTTAGGTGCGCAGCCTATAGGTATTCGAGTACAGATTAAAAACAGAAGGGGGTTTGCCAAATAGTTTTGGGGATCCTTTCCTTATAACCTCCTAATCATGACATGATTAAGAAATCTTGTGGTGAATTAGAGAAATTAAGAGTTTATAACAAGGACATTGTAATAGAATTTTAAAACAAAGTTATTATAGAGAGTGATGATCAAATCAACATCATGATGGCATAACCAAGAAAACTATGTAACACAATTTTTTTTAGTGGTCAATATGGGGTTCATTATAGTATGAAACGGGACATTTGTAATTTTGTCACTGAATGTGATGGGTGTCAACGCAACAAGGGAGAAACAGTCAAATCTCTGGGCACACTACAACCGCTTCCAATTCCACCTGCTATTTGGAAGGATATCTCTATGGATTTTATTACTGGCTTACCCAAATCGGGAAATAAATCAGTCATCATGGTGGTTGTTGATCGCCTTTCGAAATATGCTCATTTCTGTGCTCTTCAACACCCATTTACAACATCCATGGTGGCTCAAATTTTCATGGATTAGGTCTTCAAGCTTCATATCATGCCACACTCTATTGTTTCTGATTGCGACCCAACTTTCACAAGCAATTTTTGGCAAGAACTGTTCAAGATACAAGGAACCCAATTTCATCTTAGCACAACTTATCATCCCCAGAATGATGGTCAAACAGAAGTTGTCAACAAGTGTTTGGAAACATATTTGAGTCATTTTTTCTCGAAAAAGAAAAATCAGTGGGCTCAATGGTTACCCCTAGGTGAATGGTGGTACAATACTTCATACCATACAACTACACACATAACTCCTTTTGAAGCGGCATATGGATAGAATGCACATTCAGTTCTCTCATACTTACCTGGTGTCTTGAAGGTCTAGGTGGTTGACCAAACACTTACAATTTGAGAGGCTATTATCCCTACCCTCAAAGAGAATTTGGTCATGGCACAAAATCACATGAAGCAACAAGCAAATCAAGGTCGATTTGAACGTCAATTTGCAGAAGGGGATTAGGTGTTTCTTCATCTGCAACCTTACAAGCAAACTTCCCTTAAGGCCGAGCATTGTAAGTAGCCAGTGCCCAAATTTTATGGTCCTTACACCGTTCTCATGCATGTGGGACAAGTAGCCTATCAGTTAGCTTTGCCCAGTCATTCGAAGCTACATCCTATTTTTCATGTTTCATGCTTAAAGAAGGTGATTGGAACTAAGTGCCAAATTCAAACCAACCTTCCCGAGTTAGCCGAAGAAGGATCCATTTGGCTACAACCATAAAAAATTTTGGACCAACGTGACTGTCGCTTGCGTCAGAGAACCATCAAGGAAGCGTTAGTCTAGTGGAAAAATACAACTCTAGCAGATGCCACTTGGGAACCAGCCACCATTCTGTAGCAATTTCCACATCTCAAGCCTTAAGGACAAGGCTATTTCTAAGGGGGAGGACATGTTAGGGTCCTATCCCGCACATAGGTAGAACAATATATTAAGATGTAATAAAGGTCAATATTAATAAGGCCTTGCAATAAAATAGTATAAGTCGAATGTAAGAAGACCTAATAGAAGCTTTCGCTTCTAGAAGGATCTTCCTCTAGATGCTTCTTTTGATAGACATATTTAGTATAAATAGGATTTGAGGGTATGAGAACCTTATCTTGGATATTATTGTAATAGAGCTCTTCTCAACTGGAGGTTTCCCCCTCAAAGAGGCCCATGAACATTGCTTTCATAATCAAAGTGTTATTTTTGTTGTTATTCTTATATCATTTCAGTGCTATCGTGGTGATTGTTCTGGTTATATTGTTGTTATTCTGTAATTTTTAACATTTTATTTCTATTCTGCATACTTTTTATATCTGGTATATTACAGTGCATAAGATTTTCTTGAAAACTTTCTTTGTGGTTCTTTTGCCTTTATATGTTTGTTTGCCTTTTGAGTAACCTTCATCGTTTCTATTTTCTTATAAGGACATTTGTTAGCAAAATGCCCAATACCATCACAATTAAAACAAATTAAAGGAAGCTTACCTCTATACCTAATGTCAGTTCCCTTGTGAAGTCTTTTGACAAAGTTGGCCACTTCATCATCTTCTGAGACATCATTGTTGCTTCTATGTTCTTCTTTTTCCCTTCCCTTTTGCTTTGAATTTTTGGATGCTTTGAAGGCTGCTTCTTTTATATCTAGATTTTTCTGTTGAGTTCTCATTTCATATGCTGTGAAGATTCCATGTAAGATCTCATAGGAAGAGATCTTAGTACTTTTTGAACAATTACATATTCTTTGATTTCTTCTCCCAATCCCATGATTGCATTTACTGTTTCATCAACTCGTAAAAAGTAAGCTGCAATATTCTCATCTTTTTTCATCTTAAGTTGTTCGAACTGACCTCTGTAAGTTTGAATCTTTTTCTCTTTGACTTTTGAATCTCCTTCATAAATATTTTTAAGTTTGTCCCAAATCTCTTTAGCGGATTTACAATGTGCAACTTTGGTGAATACCGTTTCACTAAGACCATTCAGAAGTGAATTTTTGGCTTTGGAATTATTTTTACCGAGTTTCACCGTTTTGTCATTTGTTGGCGGAACTGTTGGTGCTGTGTATCCATCTACAATTTATTTCCAAATTTCAAATCCTTGTGCCTGTATATATGTTTTCATCCTTATGCTCCAAAATGCATACTTTTGTCCATTCAACAGTGGTATTCCATTATCATACAAGTTGTTTCTCTCCATGATCTACCTTTTAGTGGTTAAACTGATTTCTAAAGGAAACAACTCTGATACTAATTGTTGGATTACTGAGAGGGCGGATGAATCAATAATAGAGAAATTGATCATTTTTAACCATATAATCCAAGTGTTATATCAATGTAGCATTATCATCCAATAACTACATAGTAAATAAGAAATGAACACGTGAACAATCATACA